>JAPDVR010000012.1:32474493-32709493 GCA_026230005.1 Gila orcuttii | reverse complement strand
GGACTGTTGCTCAGTTTTGCATGTCATTCGGAAATCAAGGTGCCAGAGTCTGGAGGAAGACTGGGGAGAAGGAAATGCCAAAATGCCTGAAGTCCAGTGTCAAGTACCCACAGTCAGTGATGGTCTGGGGTGCCATGTCAGCTGCTGGTGTTGGTCCACTGTGTTTTATCAAGGGCAGGGTCAATGCAGCTAGCTATCAGGAGATTTTGGAGCACTTCATGCTTCCATCTGCTGAAAAGCTTTATGGAGATGAAGATTTCATTTTTCAGCACGTCCTGGCACCTGCTCACAGTGCCAAAACCACTGGTAAATGGTTTACTGACCATGGTATTACTGTGCTCAATTGGCCTGCCAACTCTCCTGACCTGAACCCCATAGAGAATCTGTGGGATATTGTGAAGAGAAAGTTGAGAGACGCAAGACCCAACACTCTGGATGAGCTTAAGGCCGCTATCGAAGCATCCTGGGCCTCCATAACACCTCAGCAGTGCCATAGGCTGATTGCCTCCATGCCACGCCGCATTGAAGCAGTCATTTCTGCAAAAGCATTCCCAACCAAGTATTGACTATTGAGTGCATAACTGAACATAATTATTTGAAGGTTGACTTTTTTTTTTTGCATTAAAAACACTTCTTTTATTGGTCGGATGTAATATGCTAATTTTTTGAGACAGGAATTTTGGGTTTTCATGAGCTGTATGCCAAAATCATCAGTATTAAAACAATAAAAGACCTGAAATATTTCAGTTGGTGTGCAATGAATCTAAAATATATGAAAGTTTAATTTTTATCATTACATTATGGAAAATAATGAACTTTATCACAATATGCAAATTTTTTGAGAAGGACCTGTATTAGATGAGATAATACAGAATACATACATACATAATTTTTGTTTAGTGTGTTTAAAAGATGATTAGGAGGTCATCAGACTATTTTTATGTGAAAACTTGCCAATATATTTGTCAGAGTGAAAGTGCGTGTTTTTAAAAGCTCTTCCTTTGTATCCAGGGCCCTAATGGTCTGTGTTTGTGTTCTTTAGAGCACCTGACATCTGTGTGAGGGTCATGTTCACCTAATTGGGCTGTTCAGTAAAGTGACCTGCTGAGACACACACAAGCACTCGCACACACAGGAGAAAAATGAACAGATTTCAAATTTACAGCTGTTGACGTAGTGATCTGAGCCATTATTTCCCCCAATAGCATCCAGGGGGTTTCCTTCACAAAGTAAAATAAGGAATGGAGGAAAGTTGAAAAACTAAACTCTCAATCCTCAGAGAGTCATTTTCTCTCTCCACCCATTCCTAACATTAGAAGTCTTCAGATTAATCAATTCATAAAGTATGCAGAAAAATCTGAAAACCAAATGAGATCATGGCTGAAAAAAGCACTTGGCCAAAAAAAAAAGAAAAAAAAAGAAAGAAAGAAAAAAAAATCAGGGGTTTGGTAACATGTGGCTTACAAAAAACCTGGATACTCCTACTGCATTGCAGTTATGCATTAAAATCAAGATGCCAAGAACTGTCAACACCACATAAGAGTAAAAGATCACTGTAGAATTGGTGTCAGTCGTGCCAGCAGAGGAAATGGAGTGGCTGGATGGGGCTGGTGAAAACGTACACGAACAACGTAACAGATTTGAATCAGATTAGCATGCACATAAGTTTGAAATCTAAGACACACAATTTCAAGCAAAAAGCTTATTTTATTTTAATATCAACTTACTTTGTATTGAAGTACCAGTACTTTTGACATCCCTAGTAGGACAGAATCTGACACATTACTAGACAAAGTCTACTTTATTGTAAAGACAGCATGCTGAATGCTAAGCATATTGGCTAATCTTTGAAGCATTAAATAAAGTCATTAGCCTCAAAACAACATATATAAAAATACACAGTCACTCCTTAACCCACTTTTCCTTTTTTAATAAACCCAAAACAAGTAGTTTAAGCAATAAAATGTGGTGTGGTATTTCTCTAAAACAGCAGCTAGCTTTGCTATAGTTAAGTAGGTAAAAACTGTCAGTGGCTTGTTTTCTAGAAAATGCCTATGTGGTTGATAACTAAAGTCATAGGAAACAATTAAGAGAGCAGACGCCGCCACTACACTGCTGCTATTAACTACAATTAGCTAATTGAGCCTTATTGTCGCTACATGCTACAAAAACCATTAGCTGCAATTACTGATACACAGGGTTACAGTTAAGCTTATATGGAAATTGTATCAACACACTGTCGCCATTAAGCATAATTCTGTTTCACTGAACTGTTAATGTCTTGGTAAATAATGTAAACAAGACTAAATGTACAATATAAGTGATATCATTGGTCTGAGATGTAATAGTTTAGCCCAAGAGATTCACAGATTTCTGAAGGCAAATTGACCATTTTAGAATAGAGTGCAACAGTGCCCGTCCACTTTTTCAGCTGCCTTGGTTCGCAAGTATTTTTCCAATTCATTTCTCCCATAGGGATGTAAAAAAGTCTTCGTTTAAGAGTTATTAGCCGTGAATCACAACATTCCAAACTTTGATTTGAAGCAAAAAAGTATTTGAATATCAGACAAAGGTACAGGACTGTTTACTTAATGGCTTTAATAAGGGAAAGAACCAATGAATCTAACATTATTAGCACTGTCAAGCAATATTCTTTTAAAAATCGAATTAATTACATGATGTGCAGATTAATTAATCTAATTATTCGCAAATTAATCACGTCAAATTTGGCTGAGAAATTATCCTCAAAAGATCATTTAAAGTCACCATTGTGTTAAATGAGAAAAGCATTAAACAGACATTACAAAACGTAGCTTTAGAAATAAATATTTTATTTAATTCAACAGAATTTATTTCAAATAAACTTTTGGGCCACAACTGCCATGATTTTTTTTTTTCAGAAGCTATATCTGAATTGGTATTTAGATATATACAGAGCAAAACAATTTGGTTATATGGAGAACATTTTGACAAAAATTTTCCACAAATGAAATAAAGTAATTCGGGTTTGAAGCAACATGAGGGTGAATAAATGTAAATAAACAGAATTTTCATTTTTTGGGCAAACTATTCCCAGAATATGAAATAATTTTTAATGAAGTGATATTTTAAATAAGAAACTAAAACTGCCAGAAGGTGGCGATAAATGTGTAAATGAGAAAGTAATTCGCTGTGTTCAAAATCGCCCACTATACCCTAATTCACTATTCCCTACATTATTCCACTAATATAGTCCACTTGTAGTAGTGAATGAAAACGAGTGAGTAAATTCAGACACTGAGGGCGCTGGAAGGGCTGCCGCCTTTGCATAGTTTGTGCTTGACGTTTAACAATCATTTGAAACTTAGCAAACTGACAACTCCAGTAGGAATGTCATGAACACTAGCATGTATATAAACCTAAATTAAACAATATACCTGTATGATATTACGCTGTAGCCACATTAGACCAGCGGTTTGGAAAATGGATGGATGGATGATTCAGCTGCAGGCGCCATCTTCTGGTGAGACGCGGGAATTCATTCGGCACGACCGTCACAGTGCATTATGGGTATTCGTTGAGCGTACGACGGTTGTACACTAATTTTTTGCGGTGAATTATGGGATTGAATGAGTGCACTTGACAACGTGCACTATGGTTTTGGACACCACTATAAATGGCTGTCCCCTCAAATAGTGCAATATTTAATGGTATAGGGGGCGATTTCAGACAGCCATTAGGTCATTCATTCGATTCGTTTAAACAGCTGATTCATTTAGGAATGAAGTAAATGCCTCTCTTTATGAATGGGCCATTGAATCATGGGTTCAACCGATTGATTCACTCAAAACACGGATTCATTTAGAAACATACACCGCAACAATTCTACTCTGGCTTTAAAAGGTAATATTTTCGTTGCCAAAACTGAGCAAAAAATGGCAATATTTAGTCTAAAATAAAACACAATATTAACTTCAATTATTAACTTAACATTTGCACTCGTGCTATTTAAAACAAAAAACAGCAGTCGTGTGATATTGCACTTGTAACTCGTGTGTGATATTGCGCGTGATTTTGCTTAACTATATCATATGAAAATAATATGAAACAAAAACTCATAAAGGGACACTTTTGCCCTGATATCTTCAATGTTAGGGGCATTCTTCTAACTGCATTCTATAGGCTACATCACGCAGTAAGTTGTTGCCCTGCATCATGTTCATCACCAATCAACTATGAAATGTAAGATGACCTGTACGTAGGTCTACGTAAATCATTTTAATCATGTTATTTTTCCATAATTATTTAATTAAATGAACACGTTAAATCGACAGCCCTGACACACACAGACACACACAGACAGACAGACAGACAGACAGACACACACTTCAAATGTTACTGACATATCCTGCAGGCAGATTGTGATTGGATGATACGAGTGATAGAATCCTCCAATCAGTAAGCTTGTCTGGATGTGCTTCCTGTCCTGGAACTTTACGGTTATTACAAAATATGCATATTATGCGTACAGAGAGCGTAGGGAAACTAACTCTACATCATTAATAGTGCTGCATGATGGGAGTGGAGATTGGTGGAGATTGGTGGAGATTTCTCTGCAGAATCATGGGTAATGTAGTTTTTCCCACAGGAATTCAACTGTTACATATGATTATTTGAAAAATAAGTTGAAATAATGCAGACTGATGATTTCAATAAAAGCATATATCATAAATTAGCAACCTATTGGCTCACAGTAAGTTATCGTTCAAAATCAATTCCTTTACAGAGAAAATGAATGGGAGTTTTACTTCCAGAAACGAACTGTTGCACTCTATACAAATTATAAAATATGTGCAATGTAAACACTCGAAATTGCACAAAATTCCTAAAATGAAAGAAAAAAGGTCTTGTAAGCCAATAATTGAAATAACCGTGCAGTTTTGTTCCACCCTTTGTCCCTCATCCAATCACGAGGGTCTGCCAGACCACGCCTGTAATGGCTTGCTGTCTCCGACAGGAAATTAACTCCAGATGGGCCTCTAGAGGGAGCTGACCCTGCTGTGTGTTTTAGTATGAGTGTGTGAGAGAGTGTCTATCCAGTTTGGCACTAACCAAAACCAGGTGCCTTTCTCCACACAATGGAGCCCTTCTACGGCCCTCGGGGCATCAGGGACTCTGGGGTAAGATAGTGGGAGACGGGGCCTTTTATGGGGAGGGGGTACTGTTGTTGTGGGCACACCGCTGGAGGAATGTTGTTGATGTGTGTATGTTTGATGCCTGAAGCCTTTTATAAGAAGGGCTGTAAAAACAGAGCACCCTAAGAATACTCGTTGCTGTCAAGAGGTTACAACCGGCCAAAAATAAGCTGCATATGAAAGCATGATGTCAGTAAGTGAGGCAAGACTGGACACTACTAAAAAAGGCTGGGGGCTAAGCTCATTCAAACTATTCATTAAATCATAATAAAATTGAGTAATAAAAGTTATAACTTCATTAGTCATTGGATTCTCACTCCCTTCTTAGAAGGACAGTTCACCCAAAAAAATTCTAATTCCGTCATTATTTAGGCCTACTCACTGTCATGTCGTTTCTAACCTGTACAACTTTCTTTCTTCAACTAAAGACAAATGGAGAAATTTGAAGAATGTTATGGTCTTTTCCATGCAATTAATGAATGGATAAGGGATGGAAAAGCACCATAAAAGCATCCCTGAAGTTGTCCATATGACCCCTAGACTAAGTACACAGCTCTGCGTAAAGAAGAGAATTACATTTAAGCCATCATTCACTGATAATAAGCTATGAACGCAGGAACCACCAGATCATTGAGTCAGTGAGTTTTGAAATCCAAACCAATCTGATTTGTAAATGAATCATTCATACCAGTTTAGGGAACTACATCTATTAATCATTGAAAAGATATGACTAAAAAAAAGGATTCATTCATGAAACACAACACTTACTCATGAAATATCAAAAAGATTTGGCAATTTAAAGATTTTTAGTGACCACACACACACACACACACACACACACACACACACACACACACACACACACACACACACACACACACACACACACACACACACACACACACACACACACAGCATATCATTCATCAGGGCAAAAATACAAAAACAAAGATGGTGTGCTGTCAAGAATAGCTACCCAGCCTAAACATTACAGATGCTTGATGGTATGTGGACCATTGTCACAACACCATTCAGGTCTTCAATGTTGATAGGGGATCTCGAAAAAAACTTGGACTCTCTTTGAACAACACAGTCAATGAACCACTTACAAAATGGATACTTTCAGCCTAACTGTCCAGTTTCTCAGAGTAAGTGCATCCCTATCTAAATGAACAGGATTATAGCCAAAGCTGGGGGCAGATCCCAAATCTGATGTGGTTTATGACCACAGGACCTGGTCTTATTCTGTAGAGGCAGAGATGATATGTGGTGAGTGAATATACAGAGGGGCTGAAGGAAATACATGATCATCAGAGTAACAAATGATTTGCTCTTATCATCCGATCGTGGTTGTATCTCTCTACTAGTGTTACTCTATCTTAGTGCTGCATTTGCTACCATTGACCACAACATTCTTTTAAATAGACTTGAAAATAATGTTGGCATTAGTGGAATTGCATTAGCATGGTTTAAAATCATATTTATCAGACAGTTATCAGTTTGTAGCAGTAAATGAAGAGATGTCTTATCGATCAAAAGTTCAGTATGGCGTACCACAAGGCTCAGTACTAGGACCGTTGCTGTTCACTCTGTACATGCTACCCTTAGGAAGCATGGCATTAGTTTTCACTGTTATGCTGATGATACTCAGCTCTATGTTTTTTCATGCCCTGACGAAACTTACCAATTCACCAAATTAACGGATGCTCTGTCAAGTCTTCGTTGTCGGTTAGGAACCTGGGTGTGCTCTTTGATACTAATCTTTCATTTGAAAGTCACGTGTCTAGTATCTGTAAAACCGTATTTTTCCATCTTCAAAATATATCTAAATTATGTCATATGCTCTCAAAGACAAATGCAGAACAATTAGTTCATGCGTTCATGACATCAAGGCTAGATTATTGTAATGCTATTATGGGTGGTTGCCCTTCACATTTAATAAACAAACTACAGCTGGTCCAAAACGCACCCGCTAGAGTTCTTATCAGAACCAGGAAGTATGACCATATTACCCCGGTTATGTCAACACTGCATTGGCTCCCTATTAAACATTGTATAAATTTAAAAATATTGCTGATTACTTACAAAGCACTAAATGGTTTAGCTCCCCAGTACTTGAGCGAGCTCTTAACGCATTATAGTCCTTCATGTCTATTGCGATCTCAAAATTCCGGCCAGTTGATAAAACATAGAATATCAAAATCGACTGCTGGCGGTAGATCCTTTTCCTATTTAGCACCTAAACTTTGGAACAGTCTTCCTAACATTGTCCGGGAAGCATACACACTCTGTCAGTTTAAATTTAGAATAAAAACACATCTCTTCAACCATACACATAGAACACTATACATTCCTATTATTCAAATCAGTTAAATGATTATTAGGCTGCATAAATTAGGTCAGCCGGAACCGGGAACACTTCCTATAACACCTGATGTACTCGCTACATTATAAAAAGAATGGGATCTACGTTAATTTTAGTCTTTCTGTTTATTCCGAGGTTTATTGCAATCAGCTGGATCCGGGCCGTATCCAGATCAGATGGTGGACCTAGACACGACCACAACACATCCCTGAAGTGTCAGCAGAGCTTGTGTCAAATAGACTCTCCCCTGTGAAGGCCTCATCGACACGACAGCCATCGGCACTGATCCTAAACAAACTCGTCCCCATACGTGCATGATGACTCCGATCTTCAACCAGATGAACTGCTTAATATAATGTTCCGATCCAATCTGACTTCTGACCTGTAATGCTGCCTGAATCATAATCATACACTGTTCGATCGTTGGCCAGAGGAGAACTGGCCCCCCGACTGAGCCTAGTTTCTCCCAAGGTTTTTTTCTCCATTCTGTCACCTGATGGAGTTTTGGTTCCTTGCCACTGTCGCCTATCTTCGCCTTTGTCACCATTGGCTTGCTTAGTTGGGGACAATTAATTTTATATTTAACAATATTATTACATAATTTTCCTGTTATCTCTGTAAAGCTGCTTTGAAACAATCTGCATTGTAAGCGCTATATACAGTAAATAAAGGTGACTTGACTTGGCCAGAGCAGTGGCTATAGTGGAACACAGACAGTCTGGGAGTCCAGCACTCATTTCATCAATCAGGCTGTAAATGGCCTCCTTATACATAGCCATTTCATTCAGCTCATTGAGGTCAACACTCTGGAGTTTATGGAGATGAAACCCAGTCCGCACGTGCCAGACCAGCAGCACATCAGTGTGTGAGTGTATGTGTGTGCAAAAATGACCCTGGTGTATAATGCTTTCAATGCTGTGTATCATTTATTGTGTTCTGCTTTATAGAGAAAGATATTGAAATGTATGCAGAAGATATCTAAAGAAATGTAAGGAGATGAATGGAGTGAGGCGTAGGCGGTTTACACAGAATGAGAGATAACTGCACAGTGCACAGCTAATGAGATGCTCTTAAAGGTAATGCTAGATATAGCTGATGGATGTTCTCTTAAAGGTAAAGGCAGAAGGTCTGGCCTGTATCAGGGAAGTTTATGTAAGAACATCCTCATGAATCTTGTCTTTTAAACATGAGTCACCCTCCGCTCTCTCAAGTGTGTGTGTGTGTGTGTGTGTGTGTGTGTGTGTGTGTGTGTGTGAGCGCACTGTAAGTGCAGCATAGACCAGGTCACCTTGATATACTAAAACTCTTATACCATATAGCAATGACAAATAAAGGTACAAATATAGTTTGTGTTTCAAAGCCTATAGTGAGCCATTAAATCACGCTGATGATGCATAAAAATGCTGTTTGTAAGGCAAATAGCTAGCTGTTTTTAGGTTTCACTCTTGCCATTCCTAACAGTCAGCAGCAAAATGATGCTGTCTTGTAAGATTTTGACCACTCTACACCATCACATATTGTAAGACACTCCTACAATGATGACAGTCAATTCCTTTAAGTCTGATACAGTGTTATTTTAGTATTTATTTATATTTGTATATATATATATATATATATATATATATATATATATATATATATATATATATATATATATATATATATATATATATATATATATATATATATATATATATATATATACACACACACACACAGAACAAAATTATAAACGCAACACTTTTGTTTTTGCCCCCATTTTTCATGAGCTGAACTCAAAGATCTAAGACTTTTTCTATGTACACAAAAATCCAATTTCTCTCAAATATTGTCCACAAATCTGTCTAAATCTGTGTTAGTGAGCACTTCTCCTTTGCCAAGATAATCCATCCACCTCACAGGTGTGGCATATCAAGATGCTGATTAGACATGATTATTGCACAGGTGTGCCTTAGGTTGGCCACAGTAAAAGGCCACTCTAAAATGTACAGTTTTATCAAACAGCACAATGCCACAGATGTCGCAAGTTTTGAGGGAGCGTGCAATTGGCATGCTGACTGCAGGAATGTCCACCAGAGCAGTTGCCCGTGAATTGAACGTTAATTTCTCTACCATAAGCCTTCTCCAAAGGCATTTCAGAGAATTTGGCAGTACTGTACATCCAACCAGCCTCACAACCGCAGACCACGTGTAACCCAGGGATTAAAGCAAAAAAAAATCTTTTGACTGAAAATTTTTCCTCGGCCAAAACTCATTCCAAAGCCTGTCACACCCAGTGTAAAGTTTTTTTCTTCTTGTAATTAGGAGTATAGTGAGTACATGCATTACCTTCACAAATTAAATATTCAAAGAACATTTGCATTTAAAGAAAGGACATTTTGAACTGTGTTTCTATTATTTATACACTTTTATGAAATTTCAATGTTTTCAATCTAATGCTTTTACAAGACATCTCTTTGTGATGTAGTCATACAAATAATGAATCATTTGCATAACTTTAACACAAGTTTTTATTTCTCAAATAATAAAAGCCTACAGAGCTTTTGCTTCAAAGTGAGCTAATATCACAAACTATACATAATATAATATCTGTTTTTAACCTAGCCATTATAAATAAATAATATAATGTTATTTTTTAAATTTCATCTATGTTGATTATATGAAAAGTGAACAGCATGAGCAGGGCCGTACGCAGGGTTTTATAAATACCAAGGTCCTTGCTAAAGGGATTTTGCTAGGGGGGTTCGGGGGCATGACTCGCACTAAATGACCGTTATTCGAAAGCGTGTCGTGAAGAGTCGCGCTGGAATTCGCGCTCGGCTCGCACGCAGCTTCTGTGAACATAGAAGCCTACTTTGATTTTTTTTCATCTCGCCTGGGAAAACAAGCAAGAGTTGCGACGGGTCGCTCTTTATTTGGGCGCACTTTTCGTGCATCTACATTTAAAGTGCCCCTATTATGCCATTTTAAAGTTTCCTAATGTTGTTTTGGAGTCTCCTACAACAGGTTTACATGCATCAAAGGTCAAAAAACTGTTTAATTTCCTCATAATATACATTTGCACATCAGCACATTTTCAATGATTCTCAAACGACTCGTCAGATGAATCAATCTCTTTAAATCTCTCCTTTCCGTGAGCTACTCTGCTCTGATTGGCCAGACAGCTCAGTCTGTTGTGATTGGTTTACTGCGTACAGTGCGCATGTCAAAAACAAAAACGCCCATTGCCATGTCAGCTTTGCGTGTCCTGAGGCTTCCTACACTGTAAACTAAACACAGTAGCGAACAATGATGTCGATTTTACCATATCAATCCTAGCGCGAGTCCGATGATGAAACACTGGAAGAACTAGTTATTCAAACCAAACCTCCATCGCAAGGACGACTCGAGCAGGACGTTTCTCAGTGATACACTACTCAGTTTGAGGTACATTATGAGATGTTGCAACTGTAATAACTCACCAACAGCATTAACAAATGCAAGTCCATCAACAAACCGATTATTTTACTTGTACTAATTTATTTACAGAGTATTTTTCTAATATACTGCGGTGAACACGTGGAAACTGTATCAATAACAATGCATGTATGCAATATATACATTAGCTGAGCTCCAGCATGAATGATTGATGTAACTAACGTTGGTAAAACAAATCTTGCTCCATGCTTAATCTTTCCTCAAAGTAGTGAGAACAACAGACAATCTGCATTAATAGACAGAGTTTTAGGTAATGGTGGCCCACAACTGATTAGCAGAAGTATTTCAGTATGACAGTAATAATCTGAGTTAACCAGTTAGCAGGAGACCAACACAATATAAAACTCAAAACTAAGTATTTTGAACACCATCTTTCAAGAGCAAGCGGTTTGCGAATCCTGCATTGAACTCCGAGATTTGAGAAAAAGTCATAAGTAAAATAAAGGGAACACAGCAAAAGTTAAGATTATACTGCTGTGGAATCATGGTAAAAATGAATTTTAACCACCGATTCTTCACATGCTTGACCTTGGGCAGTGTAAAAAAAAATGGCTTTACCTTCACATTGTAGAGCACAGCATCTTCTTGACATGATGATATCCAGCATCCACAGGAATCAGCTGCAGTGTTTGAGGATCAAGTTTCCCCTCGTGCCTGCACGCGCAATATGCTAATGTTTCGTCTTGACGTCATAACGAAACGGCTTATGACTCGTTTGAAAAACGATTCATTTCATTGACTCTTTTGAAAGATACTTTATATATGGTGCACTTTCAGATTTAATACTTTGCAGGATGTTTTCATTCACTTAGAGCTATGTTACACACTACATGAAAGGTCATTTTCAAAAATTCATAATAGGGGCCCTTTAAAATAACGAACGTGAGCGCAAACATGTGAACGGCCCCTAAAGCAGCTCAGATGAAGTCGGTTATCATGGCGATATGCAATATCATTGCAGCACCAAAATAGAGTTAACATTAGACAATTATTTCACAACCTTCATTATATGCATTAATCGTGACCTCGGGGACCTCAATGGTGGGTAGAGCCCTGGGCATGAGTAAGATAGGATCATATATCGGGAGACATATACTCCATATGTCTCCCGATATATGATCCTATCTTACTCTTCAGACATAATTTTTGACCACTTCCTTAACCCTTGTGCCTCATTAAAAAAAAGTTACACATAGGTACATAGAGGACAAACATGTCAAAATGTCAAAAAACTTTTAAGCTTGAAAGCACAGACTTAAGTTTGGTTTCATTTTAAAGAAGACCTTTGGCAGATTATTGCTGAAGTAAAAAAAATGAATAAGTAAATCCAAAAAAAAGTTATACACAGTGCCTAGCATAAGTGAACACACCCATGCTAAAGTTGACTAAAAAGAGGAATAAAAAATCATCTTTTGGAAATTGATCTTAATGCCTTAATTTAAAAAATGAGGAAAAATCCAACCTTTAAGGACACCAAATTTCTTTGTAAATGAATAATGTATCGTAAATAAATAAATGTTCTTCCTTAAAATACAGGTTGCATAAGTCAGGACCCCCCTATGTTAAATTCCCATAGAGGCAGGCAGATTTTTATTTTTAAGGGCCAGTTGTTTCATGGATCCAGGATACTATGCATCCTGATAAAGTTCCCTTGGCCTTTGGAATTAAAAAAGCCCCAAATCATCACATACCCTTCACCATACCTAGAGATTGGCATGGGGCACTTTCCATTAGATCATCTCTCAATGCAAATCATACTAGCTATTAGCCTAACTGAAATAACACAATGCCAGTCTCTAGGTATGGTGAAGGGAATGTGATGATGTGGGTTTTTTTAAATTCCAAAGGCCAAGGGAACTTTATCAGGATGCATAGTATCCTGATGATATATAGTAGGGCTGCAACTAACGATTATTTTCATAATCGATTAATCGGACGATTATTTTTTCGATTAATCGATTAATCGGATAAAATTTCAATTTGATTTTTTGTTTATTACAACTAAATAAAACCCTTAATCATGGTATTTATGTGTAAAAGTGTACAAAAGCCACACATTGAGTTTTACTAATATCAATATGTGCATTGTTTTTAATGATAATTGCTGATGGCAAGTTGACAACCATGAAAAACAAAAAAATCTAAATTATATACAACATTGTTTTAACATAATTTTTGTTAAAAACTAATTTACACAGACATGTTCAGATGTGAAGATAGAAACCAAAACATTTAAAGTACATAATTCATTTAATTTTTATTTAAGATTCAATTAATTATAAGGATAAATTGCTAAAATAAATATAGAAAGACTGAAAAAAAGCGTGTGAACGTAGTAGAGCCGCAGTAGATCGCGTTTGTAAAACAATTAAAACTTAATAGAAGACAAATGCTATAAAAAGAGAACGGAATGGAGACGCAGCAAACAGGCTTGATTAAAAGGACAAGAAAATGATGCATTAGTGCACAAGCATTCGCTGAAAACCACTGACTACAGTGACTAAAAAACAATATTTTACTGCTGCTGTTAATAACTGCCTTTATATTTAGTGCTTCACTTTCTAAACACCGTTTTAATTTAGCCTATTTCTGCGTAGCGCTATTTTAATCCATCACTTATGTTGCGAGCGAAATGATTGCACAACCTGATGCCCGAGACAAAATACAGACATCCCAAGTCTCCCGGAAGTTCCGGGAGTCTCCCGCATATTGATAGCGGCTCCCTGATGCCCGCAAATTAGTTCAAACTCCTGGAATCTAGAGCGTGCAAGCAAGAGAGCGCATGCGAGACAGAAGAGAGTGCTCCAAAGTCCAAACTGTGTAGCGCGCGCACGACAGAGCGGCACAGGGAGAGAGACCTTGCGTGTGTGTGCGTGTGTGCCACATCATGATAGGCCTGTTTCAACCAATCACCAGTAAATGGTCCCCGCGACGTAAGCAGAGCAACTAATCGGTAATGACATTCGTTGACAACGATTTTCATAATCGATTATTATCGATTAGTTGTTGCAGCCCTAATATATAGCCTACTACATTTGGACATTTTTGTGCAATTATATTTATTAAACGTGTAGAATACTTTCCAAAACCGTTACATATAGTATTATAATTTCGGACGTTCATGATATAAAAAAAAAAAAAAAAACATATTAGAATAACTTTTAAAATGGAGTGAACACGGAGCAGTTTTTCCGTGAACGGGAAAACCCGGAGTGGATCGGGAGCGGAGTGATAACAGAAGGCTTAGAGTGTAGAGGAACGTGCTTTCGCTCCACTCCAGGCTTTCATCACATCCCCCTCAGCAGGGTGAATACACCTCGTCCTTCCTTAATATAAGCATATGTACGGCCTTAAAATTATGAAAAGTGAATTTGAAGACGGAAATCCACGTAGACTCTCTGCAATTAACGGAAATCCGTTTGTAGCGACGGAGAACTTTAATCCCTGGTAACCACACCAGCCCAGGACCTCCACATCCAGCATCTTCACCTCCATGATCGTCTGAGACAAGCCACTCGGACAGCTGCTGCAACAATCGCTTTGCATAACCAATTAATTTCTGCACAAGCATGTTTGTAATCCTCATCAGGGTCTCGACCTGACTGCAGTTCGTCATCGTAACCGACTTGAGTGGGCAAATGCTTACATTCGATGACGTCTGGCACTTTGGAGAGGTGTTCTCTTCACGGATGAATCCCGGTTTTCACTGTAGAGGGCAGATGACAGACAGCGTGTATGGCGTCGTGTGGGTGAGCGGTTTGCTGATGTCAAAATTGTGGATCGAGTGGCCCATGGTGGCGGTGGGGTTATGGTATGGGCAGGCGTATGTTATGGACAACGAACACAGGTGCATTTTATTGATGGCATTTTGAATGCACAGAGATACCGTGACGAGATCTTGAGGTCCATTGTTGTGCCATTCATCCACGACCATCACCTCATGTTGCAGCATGATGATGCACGGCCTCATGTTGCAAGTATCTGTACACAATTCCTGGAAGCTGAAAACATCCCAGTTCTTGCATGACCAGCATACTCACCGGACATGTCACCCATTGAGCAATCGGCGTATACGACAGCGTGTTCCAGGTCCTGCCAATATCCAGCAACTTCGCACAGCCATTGAAGAGGAGTGGACCAATATTCCACATGCCATAATCAACAACCTGATCAACTCCATGCGAAGGAGATGCGTTGCACTGCGTGAGGCAAATGGTGGTCACACCAGATACTGACTGGTTTTCGGACCCCCCCAATACAGTAAAACTGCATATTTTAGAGTGGCCTTTTATTGTGGCCAGCCTAAGGCACACCTGTGCAATAATCATGTTGTCTAATCAGCATCTTGGTATGCTGATATGATATTATGGATTATCTCGGCAAATGAGAAGTGCTCACTAACACAGATTTAGACAGATTTGTGAACAATTTTTGAGAGAAATAGGCCTTTTGTGTACATAGAAAAAGTCTTAGATCTTTGAGTTCAGCTCATGAAAAATGGGGGCAAAAACAAGTGTTGCGTTTATAATTTTGTTCAGTGTATATATTGTTGCCAGAAACAGTTTTTAACATTTTTAGTTTTAGCTAACCATCTGATATTAATGTTGCTACGCTAATGATTAAAATTTATTTAGTGTTTATTTAGTACTAATTGTTTTTAGAAATAATATTTTTATTCCTAGTGTATCATGTAATTAGCTTAGCAACATGCTAACATCAGGCTTACTGGAATTGACTGTCAGTATTAGTTGAGTACAATAAAACAAAGTTTTTCAGAAGGAGCACAGCTTGTGAGGCATACTAGACAGAACATTCACTTATGAAGTTACCTTTTAATTAGCATCCTGATCCTGCCTCAAAAGATATCTACCTATGCAGACAGCAGACAATGTGGCAGCTTGCTAGGGTTTGGATCAGAGCCAATGTCCTTAACCTCAAAAACAAACAATGTGCCAAGTCTTGTCTGTTTGACAGCTCCAGCGGTTTCGAACAAGGCCAGACCATCTGATAAAGGCAGACCAGAACAGCTGTGGTTTTGATGTGATTTGTGCCGTTGGATGAGAACAATGCAGTATGTAAAATAATCAATGCAGCGTAATGTTGTTTTTGCTGCAGTATGCAAACACACACTTGTGCTTTCCATCTCTCTCTTACACAGCGAACAAATAAATAGAGTAAGAACATCCCAGTAAATTCCCCCATTCTCTTCTCTGTAATTGTATGGTTATGCTAACGGTATCATTTAGTTTAGACAGTGTTTACAGACATGCACACAATCGAGTAGAGTTGACATGCCACACTCCCTGCAGTGTCACCGCTAACCATAAGATGGCCACTGTGACATGACTCTGAAACCACATCCAAACACACATGCGAAAACATGTACACGTCGGTTATGTGAGGGGCTAAACTTCACCATCTACAAGCTGGTGAATACAGCTAAATATTCTGTTAATGCAGCCAATAAAATGCTAAAATATAAAAAAAATAATTTCTGCAATCCATTCTTCTTAGCATAAAACTAATTATGGAAATATTGTTTCCCAATGCCAGTGTAAAAATCAATTCTTAGCATAAAACACAAATTATGGAAATATTGTTTCCCATATTGTTTACTTTCTTGTAATTGCAACTTTATTTCTCACAATTGCAAGTTCATTCCCTGTAACCGCAACATTGTGTCAAAATAGCAAACTCATTTCTCACAAATGCAAGTTTATTTTTCATAATTGTCAATATATCTCACACTGATTTTATTACCTGTAGAGGTGTAATCAGTCTTATATAACAAAATCCAAACCATTTGTAATTTTTAACTAATCTTTAAAACAAAGACAATTACTGTGCCCCAAATGTTTTTCACTTAAAGTTTCGCATATATAATTAGAGTCATTAGAGTGAGTTGCATTTGCATTAATGTATTTTGTGATTCATTTTGGCTTTATTTGCTATATAAGAATGTAAGAAAAATGCAGATATACACAAAACACACTATAGCTGCAACTCAACAAAAGTTCTCTTTCGCTCCCAGTTACAAACACACACACGCACACACACATGCACACGAACAATAATAGACTTTGACCTAATAATTAATGACAGACTAAACACCTAACAAAACATTACTCTTGAAAACACACACACACACACACACACACACACACACACACACACACAAAGTATGCAATGTGAGGGGTTAAACTTCACCATCTGATTCCAGTCTGTGTGTCAACACACCGTCAGAGGTTTGAGTTCAGATAGATAGAGAGAGAGAGCGAAAGAAAGAGAGAGAGAGAAAGAAAGAGAGAGAGAGAGAGAGAGTGTGTGAGCGAGAGAGAGTGTGTGTGTGAGCGAACCAGGTTTCAAAATAAGAGTTTTGTACTATTGAGTTTGCCAAAACATAAATCTCCTCCAGCCATATAGATGTATGTATGCATGTATATATACATACATATATATATATATATATATATATATATATAAAAATATATATATGTAAATATATATATATGTATGTATGTATGTATGTATGTATATATATATATATATATATATATATATATATATTCAAAATTGTGCAAAGCTGTCTTCAACATGTTATAAATTACATGTTATATTAAAAACATTTTTGCACAAGTACATGAACTGAATGAACTGGCTTTGGAAGTGTAAATACTTGCAGTCTATAGGTGGCAGCGACAGACCATGTAGTTAGATTTCATTCAGAGGTGTGTGAGTGTGTTTATAAGCATGTACTCTATGTTTTGCATATTTTGTTGGTTAATAAAAACATTCATTGCGGGGGATTAAACTTTGAAATATGTGTCTGTTTTTCAGCATCTGTTTACTGCATCCTGGCACACCTAAGCTGTCTAAACATTTACAATCATTCGATTCAGGTATAAACAGGAAATTACTCCGTAAACTCACACACAGTGAGTGTACACATACACATCAGTGTACTTTGATGGAGGGAATCTCTTATAGAAATGAGTCAAACACAGTTTATGCTTTAAAACATAATTCTGACTTTCAGCTAACTTGTCTTCAGGGCAAGAATGCAATCAAGCACCTTTATGATTAAGACATGACTCAGAGGAGCACAAGGCGATCAGAGAGATGTCTTGGGGGGGTTACTGTACATCCCGCTCGGTTGTAGGGAAATTTGGTCATTTGTTCCCGGCAACCACAGCTGGATGATGAGTCAATGCAGAATTGGGCTTTTTACGATCACTTCATATTTAACGCTGTTATCATAACACTGTACAGTTTTAGGGAGGAACAAGAGTCTAAAAGGAGGACAAACTGAGGAATGCACACCCTCTCTGTCACAAGCACGCATAAACAAAACAACAAACTGCTGAAATGCTGTATATCATATGGCTCAATTTGCTAAACAAGTGCAGGCAACTTCTGCTATCATTTAGAAAGAGAGAAAGAGAACAGCTGAAAACAGAAGCCAAAATCAGCATGTCGTGGTTAATCAGTCTGTCTGTTTTCATTCTCTCTGCTTTCTCTTCATCTCCCACACAGTCACAGAAAGAGATTCGGCATCTGAACAATCTGAACTCTCACAGCGACAGGACGAGACCAAATTTGGTTAGAGAGGAGATCAATACACTATACGCAACTGTACGCAGTTCTCTGCAAAAATTTGCCAATAAGATTCAAGCTTTTGGTCACTGCTGTTACATAAAACTATGACTTGGTGGTAAAGCCACTTGGGAGGCAAGCCTGCAACCTTAGCTGAAAAAAGTGTAATGCCTGCTCACGTTCCGGTACGCAGGGAAGGAAACAATAGGCCGTTTTTTTAAAAAATATGTCAATGGAGGATAGGCTTATCATTTAATGAATCGACAGACCATCAGATAATCTTCAACATACTTGCTCTTAAACATTTGTTTTGGATTGATCTACTTTTAGAGTTTACACTGAAAAATATGCTTTTTTATAAGAGAAGTCACGGACAATTGTGCGACAGATATGTTTCAGTTTACGGCACTTCTCATTCATGTTTATAGTATCCGCAAACAGTGACTCTGCACGAAATTCAATGACGTCAAGGCTGTATGTGATTGGTTATCAAGACACACGTGATTCCAGTTAGCTATTACGCTATTTCCAATGGTATAGCCATGGACCCTCGTATCTCCCAATAATAGATGATAAATGGTGGTGCTCACGGACAGAGGGTTTTGCTAAGAAAGGGTGGATAGCAAAGAAAGAATTCAGAACTGGCTCTAGTCTCTTTACTCTTATATTTGGTATATGAACGTCTGTTTAAGTGTCATTGAATTTTCAAAAACAAAACATATGACTTAAGGTAAATAAAAGACAATCATTCAAAATCACAAGAATCTCAAGAATCTTCCTCAAAATACTTTCATTACACCTTTTTAAAACCCAGACATTTCGTTCTTCATCAAAAACATTCCTTCACACAAGCGAGTATCGGAAACAAAAGTTATGCTTTGTGTATAGGGGTACCTGGGGCATTTCTGCTTTACCATAAGCGCCACCTACTGCATTTTTTAATTTGCAGTTTTTTCTTTTTCAGTTTTGGTCTGAACAGACAATTTGTGTGCGAAACATTAACAATGCCTTAACGGGGAAAAAATGGCTTCACTTACAAGGCAATATTAAAACAGATGTCAAAATATAATTTGGACATATTTTTGGAAAACAATATATAATTTTGCTTCACAGGTAGATTTATCTTTTAAGAAGGTTTGAATATTTTTTTTTCTAGAAAAAATCAAATTATACTGGTTAAGAATAAAAAAAAAAAAAATTCAATGTAAAAAATTCAATGTAGCCCCATAGGTATTTTATGTATGTAATGGGGAAGGAAAATATGAATTAAGAGCAAAAACCTTACCATCTTTGGAACGTTATCCAAAAGCTTCCGCAATCTCAGCTCTCAGCTGTGCCATAACTACCATAGACAGGGTGTGTGTGTGTGTGTGTGTGTGTGTGTGTGTGTGTGTGTTATACCCGTTATGTTTAATATCTCGAAAGCAACATGTCAACAAGTCATTAAACTCTTCTTTTATCAGGTAATGATCATATAGTGGTTGAACAATATGGGATTTTTCAGGAACTGAGAGTTAAACGTTTTTAATTAGTCTAACCATGAATATTTGCTAATGGTTGACAGAATGAAACCCTGTGTGTCAGTGCTGATAAGAGTGAGTGACGGGTGTTTTCAGAGCTGATGAAGGGCAGAAGGGCTGTACAGAGTGTGTTCTGCTCTCTCCATCTGCTCAATGCACACAGTCAGCAGAGCCGTTTGATTGACACATGGAGCTGCTGCGCTGAGCACGCCGTGGGAATCCAGCATGCCATGGAAGAGGAACCAAGCGGTTCTGCTAAACTGTAAATAATACACTAATGCTATGATTAACTTGTTCATTCATCATTCTGTTATATCTGTGGTGTCCTAACAGGCATAGACTTAATCCACTTTAAACATGATGCCAGGTAAGCAAGGGGAGGGTCCAGAGGCTGTTGTCATGGAGATTGAGTGAGTGACATACTGATGGGCCGAGAGAGCACCGGTCGGGACAGCAGGACAATGCAGCACTTGAAACAAAATCAACAAATGTGCACACAAACCAACATTCCCATGAGACAAGAAAACAACAGATCAGCAAAAAACAACAGTTAAACGGCAAATACAGCATTTATTAAGGACCATGTTGTTTTCATTTCTCATCAAACCACTTTCGAACCCTTATTAGTCTCTCTTGCTCTTTACGTCTTTCACTCTGACCTTTTGTTTTCTCATCTGTATTACGGCTTTCTTCATAACTTCATTAAAGGGGTGATGAACTGAGAAATCAAATTTTCCTTGAGCTTTTGACATCTAAGAGGTCATCATATTATAAGAATATCATGTAAATTAAAGAACTGAAAACGTCCTTGTTAGTCCAATAAATGCTTTTATTGACACCAGGCTCAGCAAACGACTCGTTTTTCAAAGTGGGGAACTATGACGTCAAAGAGGATAAAACACCACCCCCGCTGAAGAAGATCAACGCCTACTTCAACACGGCTACTTTAGCCCCGCACACCGATTTGCACATTACACGCATAGCTAAATAACATGGGCCTACCTCGTGATGACAAACTGGATCGAGCTACCGAGCAATAAACATGACATTTACAAAATATTGTGCAGTGCCTGGTTGTGGAAGAAGACAGTCGCTGCATAAGCTTCCTCTGGATTCCAATAGAAATGCTTGGTTAAACTTTATTTTTAATGACGTTCCAGCTGATGTGGGTAAAACATTGTCCGTTTCTTCGCTTCATTTCACTGAGGATTGTTTTGTAAACAAGACACAGGTCGAGACTGGATTTGCAGACCGATTAAGATTAGAAAACGGTGCTGTGCCTTCTATACTGGATCCGACAGGAATGGTGCAACACACGTATGTGAGTAAAATTTTTATTTAAAAAATAATAATAATCTGATAGGCTAGTATTGCATTGTTACAGATCGTTTGATATCTAATAATTATGTGTACATGTGTATCAGTCTAATCGTTACTGACGAGTGAGTTGAAACTTCTTATAATATGCAAAACTGTTATCCACTCACAGCAGTGGGCATTTACTTCCAAGTCTTCAATGCGAGACGCCCATAAAAACCGAGCGTTTTTGAGCTAGGCTCAAAACTAGGGTAGAAAATAGCCTATTACTTATTCATTTTGATGTTTTTGAATGTAAAAATCAAGCGAACGTCATAAGTTGACCTCAGACAACAATATAACATTTTTTAAAAAGCTAGTTCATGACCCCTTTAAAAGTCTTCTTCCTCACCCAAACAACTAGCACTAGTTCATGCAGATCTCACTGGAGCTCTGGCCAACATATTCCAGTAAACTCATCTCCCGCCTGTCCGTCTGGAAATTTCAGTTATTTCAAAACACTCCATTATGATAATGAAATCACTGTAATAATTTTAGGAAAGATCACCAAATCTGCTCTAAAAAGTAAACATGTAAAAACGTCCCAAAACACACATTATAATATCTTGTCTGTTCCACACCCTGATTAACTGATATAACAGAGAGAACAGACAGATAAAGTTAAATGAGGAAAACTACAGTTATGAAAGGAGAGAGACTGTAGAATTTGTTTTTTAACATAGTATACAGTTATTTAAATATGACATATATATATTTAACATATGGTATACTGCATTAAATCAATAGGCTTTTTGTGTGTGTGTGTCTCAAAATGTCCTCACAAAGATGGCAATATCCAAAACCCTTGTCCTTATGGGGAAATTTTTTGGTCCCCATGAGGAAAACAGCTTATAAATCATACTAAGTGATGTTTTTTGAAAATGTAAAAATGCAGAAAGCTTTCTTTGATAGTTAAGTTTAGGGTTAGTGTAGGGGGACAGAATATACAATACAGTATAAAAATCATTGTCTCTATAGAAAGTCCCCATAAAACATGAAAACACAACATCATTCAGAGCAACAGTATAAATAAGCTTCACGTCTTTAAATCCATACGCAGTCAGCATTATTTCTTTGAATGTGGAGTAGTGAGGCATGTATATTATTTCCTGATTTTTTTTTTTTGATGAACATTCACTTCAGACTCTTGGAGATCTTGGAAATCATTAAAAAGCCACAGGTCAGCTCAAATTCTATAGCTTTTTACTAGCATTAAAGTTGCAGTAGGGAGTTTTGCGAAAATGTTGACTTAGCCTGAAAATTTGAACAAGCACAACTTCCAGGTCCAACCCCCTTGCTCTCTGCTGCGCTACAGCCCTCCCTCCACAGCTCCTCCCCCACAGCGGAGCCTGCCGTGAACGCGCAGGCTAGTAAGCAGGACCACCGATGACGGCGGATTATAAACAGTTATGGAACATTCACTAATAGGGACGAAACATCAACAATATGCTTTACATTGACTATGGCCTGCCCATACTTTGACTACAAACTTGGTCCTCAAATCATTATGTATTTTGCAATACATGTAACTTTATAACGTTGCACTCTTTCTATAAGTTATAAATAGCTAGTAAAATAACGTTAAAGGATTAGTTCACTTTTAAAAAAACTTTTGCTGATAATTTACTCACCCCCATGTCATCCAAGATGTCCATGTCTTTCTTTCTTCAGTCGAAAAGAAATTAAGGTTTTTGATGAAAACATTCCAGGCTTTTTCTCCATATAATGTACTTCAATAAGACACAAACGTTTCAAGGACCAAATGACAGTTTCAGTGCAGCTTCAAAGGGCTTTAAACGATACCAGACGATGAATAAGGGTCTTATCTAGCGAAACGATCTGTCATTTCAAAAATAAATACAAAACTTTAAGTTTTATAAGCACAAATGCTCGCCTTGCTCTGTTCTGTGATGGACGTTCGTGATCCTGTTCGAACTCGTTCATCAAAATGAACAAATCTTTTTTCGAGTCATTTCGTTCGTTGAATGAACAAAATGACTCGAAAAAAGATTCGTTCATTTGGATGAACGCGTTCGAACAGGAGAGTCACGAACGACGGTAAGCGCTCGCGCTGTGCAAGAGAGGGGTGATCAGCGCGTACACGAGCGTGATTGACACTGCTAAGACATTCCTCCTGGCTCTGATTGGTTGTTTCTGACCGGGAGCGGTGTATTTCTGCAAATGGCAATAGGACCACAGGGAGGAGCCAGAGGAGCTTGATTTTTTCCACAGATTATATGTCTCATATTCTACTGTCAGGACATTATGACAGTTTTAACAAATATTTGTTTACAAAAGCTACCTACTGGAGCTTTAAAGTCTGCATATGAATTAAGTATTATTTGCATATATTGTTGAGCTAATTATTCACTTAACCGAAGTAGGTATCTTTACTGCTTCAAAATACATGCTGTTAATGAATACAATCGAAGTTATCGGGGGTTGGGGGAGATAAAGGCCTTTTGAAGCAAAACGATGAGTTTGTGTAAGAAAGATATTAATATTTAGAACTTTATAAAGTAAAATAACTAGCTTCCGGCCAAACGAACATACAGATTCCACTTAAGCTTAAAGCGCAACTTTACAGGAATAAAGGAATAAAGGCCTTTTGAAGCAAAACAATGAGTTTGTGTGAGAAAGATATTAATATTTAGAACTTTATAAAGTAAAATAACTTGCGAAGTTGCGAATTAAGGGCACATAGACTGCGTATAGACGTTTGGCCGGAAGCTAGAATTTTACTGGTGGCATCACTTTTTATGACGTCATAAGCAATCCAGTCATTTATATAGATCAGTGGTTGGCACGCACACACACAGTCATTATCTAAGCAGAGTAAATTACAAGAACACACACACAGAGTCATTATCAAAGCAGAGTAAATTACACACAGACACACACACACACACACACACACACACACACACACACACACACACACACACACACACACACACACACACACAAACACACACACACACACATACACACACACACACACTATCAAGGCAGAGTATATTACAAAAACAAACTCACATAATGGATAAAAGAGTGAGTAAGTCTTTAAAACGCACCAATACAGGACAGGAAGAGTCAAGACAGTTGCTCATAAGAATTGAGAATGAGAACAACTTGCATTAAGGGCACAGGAATGAGATTTTATCCCTTTGAGCACTGAAAGGTTTGCTGCGAATGCATATAATTAAAGAAAGGCAAACAGGCACACTAAAAAACTACTTATGAAAATAATTAATTGAAAATATAAATGAGTTTAACATGGAAAATAAGAGAAATAACTGACAAACACACTGTACCCGAATAAGTTGACAAAACTCAAATAATCTGAGAAGTATATTAAGTTATACATCGAAAAATAAATACAATGTACTTATTGTGTTCAGGTTGTATTGTAAAACACTTGTGCTGCTATTGAGATGTGATACTGGTAAGGTTAGGGTCTGGTGTGGTGGTATGGGTAGGTTTAAGGGTAAGTTAAGGTGTAAGGGAAGGGTCAACTGTGTAATTAGAAATGTAATTACATAAATTAATTACAGCTGTAATTAAATGCAGGTATTTTAAAAATACAAGTACAATGTAAAAACATGTATGTACACAATAAGTCCATTGTATCAAATTATTATTTCAATGTAAGTAAATAGTACTTAAACCCACTTAATATAAAGTGGGATCATTTGAGGTAATCAGTTAAATATTTTTTTTTTAGTTAAGAAATTTAACGTTAACGAAAAGGCGGGCGTACACAGTGCGATTTTTGCTGTTTTACGAGCTCGCAGATGATTTTTTTCACTCGGGAGAAGTCGCGTGGAAATCGGTGATGGTCGCGGCTCGCAGCGCGTGAGAGGAATTACGAGCCGAGCCGAGCACATTACGAGAACTTCCCGATAATATTTAAACATGTTTAAAAAATTCGGGGAGTCGGCCCGATTTTCACCAGCGAATAGGCTGTCCCGTATTGCCAAATCATACACAACCACGTCACAGGCTAGATCGATGGGGCTGTACCTCAGTGGTAGCAACCATACAGCGCACACATACACACACACACACATACACAGACACATATCTCTCTCTCTCTCTCCCTCTCTCAAGTTATTCATGTTGAAAGGAAAGGCTACTGTTCTCTGCTTTTCAACAAATTATTTGCACACACATTTCTGTAATTTTTCTATCTGAAACTATAGTTGCCTGCAACATTGAAAGCTCCGGTCTCTGTGTTTAGTGCGAAAGCTCACGTGATGCCAGCTCGGGATAAAATTCGTGCAGGACAGTCGTGCCGTGTACCAGCTGCTTTGACGCGATTATCAGGTTAACTGACTCGTAACGTGTGCAATATCTCACGACCTCCCGAGTGTCCGAACTCGCACCATGTACACCAGACTTAAGCAGAACTTGCAGATTTTTATTTTGTACTCATACATTTTAATTGCTCTTAACTTTAAATATTTTAGTAAAATAATTCATACACAACTTAAAATGATCATGTACTCTCAACTTAAATATTTTTAGTCATGGAAACTTGGCTATCTTTAACCAGCTAATTTAATAAATGCTACATTGCTAATTGGTAACACAATGTTTTGATAGCATAGCACTTGCTGAATGAGTACAGCAATATAAAACATTTAACATACACTGTTCTCAAACCAAGCTCATTCTCCACTTGCAACATAACAGAAACTCATCTAAACTAGCATAACAAAACATTAAACACTACTAAATCTCCCACTTAACATTAATCTGGCACAAAAAGCATTATAAAACACTTACTTTTTGCAGTTACTCTCCCTTTTGAGTGCCATGGCAAAGCATGCTGGGAAATATAAATCCGAGCCCAGTTTCAGTTACATTTAAGTTTATCTAAATTAAAAGAAATTAAAAGTTTATCAAAATATAAAAGAAATTAAAAGAGTTCATAAAACTCAAAACAATGAAACAATTCAACTTACTTAAAGGGGAACTTGGCAACTCTAGCCATTTCTTCGCTGATTTTCACTTTTGTTGTCGCATATTGTCTCAACGAGCTCCCCCTACAGCTGTGGGGAGTATATTTCACAACGATGTCGTAAAAAAACTCACTTGAGGCACCCTCCTCCCCGTTTCAACCGCTGCTCATGTGCATTTGTTATTATCGGAGCCGGCCAACTTTATCATGTGGAGCTATGTCTACCGAGGTGGGTAATACATCATACACAGTATCATATCGCGTGTGTGTTAATGTCGAATTGCCATAAAGCAGTTCGCGTTTCTCACTCGTTCTCGCTTCTCACGAGACTTCCTATTTCCAACTTAGTCCCCATGTTGCAAGGTTGGTTTTCCACCTGGGAACGTTGGGGGGAGCGAGGAAAGTCACCATTCTCACCAGAACAGGTTATTTAACTACCCAAATGATATCTAAACGGTTTTATTAAGTTGAAATAGTTGCCAAGTTCCCCTTTAAAATGTGTCAGTTTTGTGAACTCAAACAAAAAAGAAAGTTCTAAATACTCATAAAAGTTAATTTGATGGAACTAATTTGTATAATTTGAGCTGGCTCTACTCAAACCAATGAATTATTTTGAGCC
Organism: Gila orcuttii; assembly: GCA_026230005.1. NCBI lineage: Eukaryota > Metazoa > Chordata > Actinopteri > Cypriniformes > Leuciscidae > Gila > Gila orcuttii. Next base: position 32,682,426 of record JAPDVR010000012.1, on the reverse strand, counting down.
TTAGGGTTTACAGTGCAGACTGTACAGGAATATACTGGATTACTGAATGAAAAAACAAGAATTGATTAATAAACAAATTAAAATAACAATGAACAAACATACAAAATAAAAAAAATAAAAAAACAACCTACCAAAAAAATTAAGAAATGGCTAAAAGAAAAAGAATGTAAGAACTGTCAACGGAAACTAATAAAGAAAAGAAAAGAAAAGAAATGGTTCGCATGTGGAGTGTGTGTGCTGGACTCATTGCCCCCCTCCCCAAACAGCTTCATAATTAGCGGTTGCACACTGGCCTCATTTAGGTTACTTTCATTCCTTTTATTTTTCCCTTTTTTCCATGGAAAACAACAACACATGCAAACACACATGGCACTACTCATCTGTTCTCCCCTAAACGAGAGAGAGAGAGAACAGGGGAAACAAGGAGAACATGGGTCCCCCTCAGCCTCATGTGTGGGACAATACACATCTGAAGTTACAGTATTCTCTCTGTAATTTATCTTTCCCTCAGTCCCATCTTTCCCCATCCGGCCGTCACGAGTCTCACGGGAGGAAAAGCGTTTGGCTAAGTCAAATATCAAAACCACACATAGATTTGAATTTGTGTTTAGCTGTGGAACCACGCCACACAAATGGAAAGCAAATTGATGTCAGACACGTTGAGCATGTGGCGCTTTAGACCCGTGATTTGCGCTGACGCATAGGCCTGCCTCAAATCCAGGTTTATGACTGAATACATCTCAAAATGACACGCAGTCTCTCTGAGCTGAGTCTAACTCTGAGAGACAGACACCACACGCTCAAACCACACAGGAAGAGCAAGAGTGTCTCTAATTACGGAGGTCAATTAGATAATGGATAAGTGGGAAGGAGGGAGGGGGTGAGATACATATACTGCATGAAAGAGACAGAGGAAGAGACATTAATAAATATGGCTTGCTTAGCCAAAAATATATTATTGTACTACACATCTTATCATTGTACTCAGTTTAAATGAACAGACTCTTTCTGTAGGTTACATGGATCAGCCTAGCCAGTGGATGGACACAAATGACTGTGTTTACGAGTCAGATTAAACAATTCATCAAATCGATTCGTTCAAAACACAGATTCATTCAGGGATGAAACACGTCTGTATGAATGGGTCATTGAATCATTTATTCAACCAATTCGTTCAAACACACCAATTTATTCAGGAACCTAACAACACTACTTTGTTTTGTTCAGAGATACACCTCCGATTCTGCTTTGACTTCGTTTGGAATAATTATACTATAGCACAAAAAAAAAAAATGTTGGAGTCAGTAAGATGTTTTTTTAAAAGGAATTAATACTTTTACTCAGCAATGACATATTAAATAGATCAAACATGACAGTAAAGACATTTATAACGATTTAAAGACTATTATAATGTAGTTAAAGACTATTATAATGATATAAAGGCCTACAACGATTTATTTCAAATATGTGTTGTTCTTTTGAACTTTCCATTTTTATTCCTGAACATATTGTATTACAGTTTACACAAAAATATTAAGCACAACAACTTTTTATTGTTAGTTTTCATCTAACAATAAGAAATTACTCTTGAGCACCAAATCAGCATATTAGAATGATTTCTTAAATATCATGTGACACTGAAGACTGGAGTAAAGATGCTGAAATAAATTATTTTTACTGTATTTTTCATCAAATATACAGCCTTGGTGAACATAAGAGACCCTTAAACGGTTCTCTGCCAATATAGAGTCTAAATAGTAAGTTACATAATACCAACCAACCAAATCAATAAGTACATACATATATACGCATAATTTGTATATACATTTCCTCTATTCTTACTTTATTTCTGCATTCTGTTTATTGTAAGCAGTTAAGCTGCACAAACATAGTTTTTGTCAGGCCCATGAAACCGTAAATGAGTCACAGAGCGAGAAAGAGAGCGATATGCCAGAGAAAAAAAATGTATCCCAGCTTTCAGAAGGAGTACATTAGGCAAACGTGACATGGACAGCACAGTGATGTTTTAAGGGATGCTGCACAGAGGCTCAGTGCAGACCAGCAGCAAAGAAGAAACATTTAAATACTTCCAGACACATCAGCACAGAGCCTGAGGCCTCTCCACCTCCTCTGTGTCCCGCTGTCAATCATGGTTAGTGTGTGTGGGGGTGTGTGTGGAGATGAAGATGAGAGGGGAGGAGTGAAGCTGAGGGCTGGTGCCAAAAAACATAAAAAAAAAAAAAACTACTTCAGGGCAGATGAGTTTAATTTTCTCTCAGCTTCAAATGAACACAGTCCAAATGTATGCGTAAAACAAAGACCGAAACAACATGAAAGTGGCTTGCTTTCTCCGGCACTCATGTTTCTCCACAAACCCATGAGAGTCACGTCAAGCTGAAACCCAGACACCATGAACGGTAATCAAAACACACACACACACACACACACACACACACACACACACACACACACACACACACACACACACACACACACACACACACACACACACACACACACACACAGCAGCACTCCTGGTGCAGCAAAACTGGAACAGATGCAGTCAAATGTGTAATAATACAGTTCACTCAAAGTGAAAATTCTGTCATCATTTACTCACCTTCATGTCTTTCCATGCCCCTATGACTATTTCTTCTGGGGAAAACAAAATGGGAAATCATGGAGTATATAGATGATGTTCAATGTCAAAGACACCCAATGCAATGAGTTCTCGTGTTTCTCAGGACTGAACTCAACTTGGCAGGGTTAAATATGCACATATGCAATTGAGATGAACTGAAGTTGTAAAGTTTCCATCATTGAATTATTAATCCATCATGTTTTTTTTTTTTTTTTCATTTCTCAGATTATTATATAGATGTATGTCACATCATCTTGATATATCTAATAGTAAAACTTTCATTAATTAAAATTATAATTCAAAGCCAAATACCATTTTACTTGGGTTAGGGTTATGTTGTTTTAAAGGATTAGTTCACCCAAAAATAAATATATATATATATATAATATATATATATATATATATATTCTGTCATCATTTACTCACACTCATGTCGTTCCAAACCAGTATGACTTTTTTCTTCCGTGGAAAATCCCAAAAATGATTTGACAAATGTTGTTTTTGGCAATAAAATTAAAGGGAATAATGACCAAAACTGTTTGACTACCAACATTTTTAAAATATCTTAATTTATGTTCAGCAGAAGAAAGAAAGTCATACGGTTTTGAAACAAATTGAGGGTTAATAAATGATGACAGAATTTAAATATTTGGGTGAACAACGCTAAATTGCTAAACAATGCTAAATTTATGCTTTAACGACATCATATGGTTTCATAACACTTATACAGCACACAAGTTGTATGAACTTATGGTTGCTTTATGTCCATCTTGAAGCATGACAGCCCTAATTGCAAAACAAGAGCTCCACAAACTCTTCATAGTATCTTATGTGTATAAACAGTCAGAATAAAAAGACAGTCATTCAGGTTTGGAACGACATGAGGGTGAGTAAATGGTGACAGAATATTAATTTTGGGTAAATTACTCCCTGCAAGACTCAAACACACAAAACAACAAACAATCTTAGACATCTGGACCCCTGGAGCCTGGTTTCATTTTGACTGTGACTCAAAGCCGCAGTACCCTGAAACTAATCAGAATTAATTACATTACTCAACCGCTTCACTGCCAATCAGAGTGCAGAACTACAACCGCTGAGGAGAAAATTCCCAGGATGCTCGGGATTCTGGCTAAGCTATGCGATGAGCAAATTGAACCTGCGTCTCATTGACCGCAAATGACCCTGGACAACCCATTGCATGACACAACACTCCAATATCTCTCTCCCTCACACACAGCCTAAGGCTTGAGAGGAACATGGAGGCAGGACAAAGGAGGGCTGTGTTTGAAGGTGATATTATTGAAGGTGGATGTCACTATTTGAATCTGGGAATAATTAAAAATGTGTGTGTGTGAGTGTGAGTGTGAGTGTGAGTGTGAGAGAGAGAGAGAGAGAGAGAGAGTGTGGCTTGACCAAACTATTTGTGACTAAGCTTTAATGGAAAACCAAAATTGTTCACCAAATTATAGGGACGGTACTGCTTTATTCATCACCAGAGAATTGAATATTCAAGTTCTGGAACTTGAAACCAGCTCTATATGAGAGCTCTCTGTTGGCGCTGGCAAATGGCTTGATGAAAGCACAGCATTGTGGGGGATTTCCAAAAGTCAGCAGTGTCCGACTGGAGCTCTCACTTCAGCCCGACGCCAGCTTGTCCGCAGACGCACACACAAAGGTGAAAAGACACAGACCACCTTGAGATACTTGACACACAGTCGTTGTGGCGGTACAGACTGAGACACACTCATACAGCTGTCAGTGACTCTGTCTGCAAAACCAAAACACTAACCTGATTCACCATTCAGCACATTTTCACACCTTAGCCAAGAATGCATATGCACATACAGTATACACAGACACAAGCATATGTATGATCTTTATGCTAAACCTCACAAATGCTGCATTCAGTAAGACTTGCATACTGAGATTATACATTATGCATTATAGATACAGGCTTCACAGATGATGTTACCAAAGGATATGTGAGTAGTCCTGCATTGCTACATAAACCAAGCATACATGCATCAAAACTGTATATACACCTGACCACTGGACATCCAAAGTGTTTTTAAACGTGTTTGAGGAGAAGCTGTTCTAATCAGGTCTTGGTTTGGTTTCCTGTGGGAGAAATTTTATTTCAAATCAATGAGCGTGAGCCCCAGAGAGAAGTCAGCACGTTCTCTGAAGAGATGCTGGACACTCTCATAGCAGTCTGACAGCCATTGAGTGTGGAAAAACAGCGAGAGACTGATGTTGACCAGGCCATATCTGATCAAATATACCTATTCAATAGTTTTGGTTCAGAATTTAAAAAAAATCATATATTTTATTCAGCAAGGACAAATTAAATAGAACAAAAGTGACAGTTAAGACATTTATAATATTACAAAATTAATTGAACTTTTCTATCAAACAATACTGTAAAAATATATCACATATATCACAGTTTCCACAACAATATTAAGCAGCAAAACTGTTTTCCACATTGATAACAATTAGAAATGTTTCTTGAGCAGAAAATCATCATATTAAAATGATTTCTGAAGGATCATGTGACACTGAAGACTGGAGTAATGATGCTGAAAATTCAGCCTCATCATCATGTGAATAAAATTACTATTTATATTATTTTAAAATATTTTCAAATAATATAGTTATTTAAAGTGTTTTGATCATATATATATATATATATATATATATATATATATATATATATATATATAATTGATCTTAATGCTTTAGTTAAAAAAAATGAGGAAAAATCCAACCTTTAAGGACACAAATTTTCTTTGTAAATGAATAATGTATCATAAATAAATAAACATTCTTCCTTAAAATACAGGGTGCATAAGTCAGGACACTCCTATGTTAAATTCCCATAGAAGCAGGCAGATTTTTATTTTTAAAGGCCAGTTGTTTCATGGATCCAGGATACTCTGCATCCTGATAAATTTCCCTTGGCCTTTGGAATTAAAAAAGCCCCACATCATCACATACCCTTCACCATACCTAGAGATTGGCATGGGGCACTTTCCATAAGATCATCTCTCAATGCAAATCAAACAGCTATTAGAATCAGAATCAGAATCAGAAAGAGCTTTATTGCCAAGTTTGCTTGCACACACAAGGAATTTGTTTTTGGTACTGAGGCTTCCAGTGGACATATACAAATACAAATACAACAAGAAACATAATACTACAAATTATAAGAATAAAAAATAAAAATATAAATATATGAGAATAAAAGTATCACAGTTGGGTTTAGTCAGAATAGACATTTTCAGATTTACAGATTATGAACATATTTACAGTGTTTTGAATATTATAAATAAATAAATCTACATATAAGTATCACCTGAGTTTTAGGGTATTGCACTAAACAGTGGGAGTATTGCACTTAAGGCATATGCCTTGTGAGGAGTGTTAACTGTTCAGGAGGGAAATGGCCTGTGGGAAGAAACTGTTCCTGTGCCGAGATGTTCTTGTGGCCAGTGATCTGAGTCGCCGTCTTGACGGTAACAGTTCAAGCAGGAGGTGTCCAGGGTGAGTGGAGTCTGTGATGATTTTACCTGCTCTCTTCCTCACTCTGGAAGAGTACAGGTCCTGGAGGGTAGGCAGGGGGGCACCAATGATCCTCTCCGCATTCCGGACTGTCCGTTGTAGTCTCCTGATGTCTGATTTGGTAGCTGAACCAAACCAGACAGTGATGGAAGTGCATAAGACAGACTCAATGACGGCTGAGTAGAACTGAATCAGCAGCTCCTGTGGCAAGTTGAACTTCCTCAGCTGGTGAAGGAAGTACAGTCTCTGCTGGGCTTTTTTCACAATGGAGTCAATGTGATTGTCCCACTTCAGGTCCTGAGATATGGAAGTGCCCAGGAACCTGAATGACTCCACTGCTTCCACAGTGCTGTTCATGATGGTGAGTGGGGGGAGTGCTGGGCTGTTCCTCCTGAAGTCCACGATCATCTCCACTGTTTTGAGCGTGTTCAGCTCAAGGTTGTTATAACTGCACCAGACAGCCAGCTGTTCAACCTCCAGTCTGTAAGCAGACTCGTCACCATTTCGGATGAGACCGATGACAGTGGTGTCGTCTGCAAATTTCAGGAGCTTGACAGTGGGGTCTTTAGAAGTGCAGTCATTAGTGTAAGGGGAGAAGAGCAGTGGGGAGAGAACGCACCCTTGAGGGGCGCCAGTGCTGGTGGTGAGAGTCCTGGATGTGACTTTCCCCAGTCTCACTCGCTGATGCCGGTCCGTCAGGAAGCTGGTGATCCACTGACAGATCGAGGATGGTATGGAGAGCTGGGTCAGTTTGGCTGTGAGAAGACCAGGCATGATGGTATTGAAGGCCGAACTGAAGTCCACAAAGAGGATCCTTGCATAAGTCCCTGGTCTGTCGAGATGTTGCAGGATATAATGCAGTCCCATGTTGACTGCATCATCCACAGACCTGTTTGCTCTGTAAGCAAACTGAAAGGGATCCAGCAGGGGTCCAGTGATGTCCTTCAGGTGGGCCAGCACCAGTCTTTTAAACGACTTCATGACCACAGACGTGAGAGCGACAGGTCTGTAGTCATTAAGTCCAGTGATTTGGGGTTTTTTGGGGACAGGAATGATAGTGGAGCGTTTGAAGCAGCAGGGAACTTCACACTGCTCCAATGATCTATTGAAGATCTGCGTGAAGACCGGGGCCAGTTGGTCAGCGCAGGCTTTTAAACAAGCAGATGAGATGCCGTCTGGGCCTGAGGCTTTCCTAGTCTTCTGTTTTTTGAAGACTCGGCTCACGTCCTCCACACAGACCTTAAGCTCAGGTTGGATGGCAGGAGGGGGGGAGTAATGGGAGTGCAGGAGGTGATGGTGAATGTGTGAAGTGCAGGTCAGAGCCGGTGTGTGGTGTGAATGAGGGCTTTTCAAACCTGCAATAAAATGAGTTTAAATCATCAGCCAGGTGTTGATTGTCCACAGATCGGGGGGATGGTGACTTGTAGTTGGTGATGTTCCTCAGGAGGCCATTCCAGACTGATGATGGGTCGTTGGATGAAAACTGTTTTTTCAGTTTATCAGAGTAGCTTCTTTTAGCAACTCTGATCTCCTTTGTCAGTCTGTTTCTGGCCTGGTTATACAAGATTTTATCCCCACTTCTGTAGGCATCCTCTTTGGCATGACAAAGGTGTTTGAGTTTCCCAGTAAACCATGGTTTATCATTAGTAAATGATAAGAATGTCCTGGTAGGAATGCATGTATCCTCACAGAAACTTATATATGATGTTACAGTATCTGTGAGCTCATCCAGATCGTTGGTAGCAGCTTCAAAAACAGTCCAATCAGTGCAATCAAAGCAGGCCTGTAGATTCTGCTCTGCTTCATTAGTCCATCTTTTTACAGTCCTTATTTCAGGTTTAGCTGATTTCAGTTTCTGCCTGTAGGTCGGTATGAGATGAACCAAACAGTGATCAGAGAGCCCCAAAGCTGCTCGTGAAACGGAGTGATACGCATCTTTTATTGTGGTGTAACAGTGGTCCAGTATATTACTGTCTCTGGTGGGACATGTAACGTGCTGTCTTTATTTTGGTAGTTCACGGGAAAGATTTGCTTTGTTAAAATCCCCAAGAATGATTAAAATAGAGTCAGGATACCTTTGTTCTGTTTCAGCTATTTGTTCAGCCAGCTGTTGTAGCGCCGCGCTCACGCACGCATCTGGAGGGATGTAAACATTCACGAGAATGAAAGAGTAAAACTCCCGAGGCGAGTAGAAAGGTTTACAGTTTATGAAATGTGCCTCTAAATTAGGAGAGCACATCTTCTTCAGTGTTGTTACATCTGAACACCAACTTTTGTTAATGTAGAAACACAATCCACCACCTCTTGTTTTCCCCGTTAGCTCCACGATGCGATCCGCTCGGAAAAGCTGGAAGCCCGGCAGATGTATTGCGTTGTCCGGTATGGCTTCACTCAGCCAGGTTTCAGTGAAGCACAGAGCAGCAGAGTTTAAAAAATCCTTGTTAGTGCGGGTGAGGAGAAGAAGTTCGTCCGTTTTGTTAGGAAGGGATCGGAGATTCGCAAGATGAATACTGGGGAGTGCAGTGCGCAGGCCGCGCTCGCGGAGTTTAACCAGCACGCCGGCTCGCTTCCCGCGTTTGCGTCTGACCGCGACGCAAACGTTTATTTCAGTTAGATTTCTAGCCTAAATGAAATAACACCATGCCAAGTATGGTGAAGGGTATGTGATGATGATGATGATGATGATGATTATTTATTCCTCTTTTTAGTCAACTTTAGCATGGGTGTGTTCACTTATGCTAAGCACTGTGTGTATATATATATATATATATATATATATATATATATATATATATATATATATATACACACACACACACATATACACACACACATTTTGAGACTAATGACATAAATACAAAGAAAAAAAATATAAAAAAACATATTTAACTGGTTTAAATGAAAGAAAATGGGAATAAAAGTGGTCTTAGACTTTTTGCATTGACAAACCACCGACAAACCCATATCAGTTGACAAGAGATTCATGAAAATGGAAAATGGTTTCAAGAACTTGATGAAGAAATCAAGAAATTAGGAGACCCAGATTGAATGTCTATCTTTAGCTTTTCCTTTGATCTATTTGATACACACAGACTATTTCAAACACGTTCTTCATTCAGCTGTGTTGCATTAGCAGGCACGCAAGGCTTATACACGGAGAGCCGATATACAAACACACACAAAAAGACTGCCATATAAGCGCAGGTCATATGCAAAGGCACTGAGAAACAAATCCATGAAGGATGTTACTACACAAATACAGCTGTGTGATGAGGTCAGGTGTGTAAGAAAGATGTAAGCTGCACATGAGCATGCGTCTCTGTGTTTGAGGGGTTTTATTGATGAAGGCAGTGTGTGGTCAGTTGATGCATGTTGTGTGTGTATACGTGAATGTGGGCGTTTACACTGGAGGGTGAGAGGGAGTACGAGAGATATTGAAACTTCCTGTAAGGAGTAAACGGGTTGTGTCTTGTTTCCTGCAGTAATCCGTTCGCCCTAAACACAGGAAGGCGGACAGTCTAAATAAGTCATCTCACACACACTTAAGCACTGGCTGGACTCTGGCCAGGACTCTTCTCTCATGTGTATTCTCTTATCAGAGTCTTATATGATGCGCTCTATCTATCCAACTCTTGACTATGATATACAGCTTGTATTATGAGGGGCTGTCAATCTGGATGAAAACAGATTAAAATGAAGATTGATCAATAGCTGCCTCACTGCCTGTGTAGGTAACCTCCTTCTACAGTGCACAAAAAATCTGTGAGATTGAATTGTCCATTATGGATGTTTGTAGCATGACACAGAAAAGAAAACAGTAAAACTACAACAACAACAACAAAAGATAAACATACATCTTGTGTGAAAAGGCAACAGTTATTAATCAAACTACATACGTCCAGGCTGATATGTGTAAGCATAGAGTCTAAAACCACTGGTAGTACTGTATTGGGATGAATAAGAGCTAAACATACTATGGGTGCTTCTCAAACAGAAGGCTGCATTCTTGTAAGGAAGTGTCCTTCTTTGCCCAGTCTTTCAAAGGCTTGTAGGCTACAGTCCTCCTCAGCATTAAATGCTAGAATGAGATGGTCTAATTATTGCGCATGACTGCGTCACCAATGTTGGTCCCACTTTATATTAAGTGGCTTTAACTACTATGTACTAACATTGAAAGTAATACTTTGATGAAATTAACTTAGTGTACATACATGTTTTTACATTGTACTTATATTTTAAAAATACCTGCATGTAATTACACCTTAACCCACCCTTAAACCTACCCAAACCACCACACCTGTCCCTAATCTTACCTGTATCACACCTCAATAGCAGCTAAAGTGTTTTACAATACAACATAAACACAATAAGTACATTGTACTTTTTCGATGTAAGCACATAGTACTTAAAGCCACTTAATATAAAGTGTGACCAAAATCGGTCTCTTAACTAGCTTTCTATTGATACAGTACAGTGAATGACAACGGTCTGTGGTCTCCAAGTGGCTTATATTATGGCCAGTTTAGTGTTAAAGGGATTGTTAACCCAAAAAAGAAAATTCTGTTGTTATTTACTCACCCTCATGTCATTCCAAACCTGTAAGACTTTTGTTCAGCTTCAGAACACAAATGCAGCTATTTTAATGAAATCTGAGAGCTTTCTGTCCCTCCATTGACAGTCTACGCAAATACCAATTTGAGGCTTCAAAAAGTTCATTTCGATTATAAAAGAGATTATAAAACTAATCTATATGAATTGAGCGGTTTAGCCCAAATTTTCTGAAGAGTCACGATCACTTTATTTGATGGACAGATTTCTTTTAGGCTTTTGTTCATATATAAACATTCATCAATGTCCACACACATAAGTTGTGGTAAATGGAAGCTCAAGCAAAGCATACTTGCTTGCTTCACGTACAAGAACCAATGTGGTTCATTCTCGTGTGTAACGCAGCACGTCTGCATCTGAAATCGCATACTGTCTGAGCTGCTACTTAATTTAATGAGGAACGAACTTCACAACCATTAAAAAAACATTACTAGAGCCACCGTTTTAAGTTGCAGTTTCTCCCATTCATAGCAAAGTAGTGCATCGTATTGGTAATTATACAGTCTTTGACATACTGCTTCCACAGATGACACTTTACTATCCAATGAGATCGTTTTCATATGGGCAAAGAACAGCAACTGATGTTGTAGGTCACATGACAACGCCAATAGGGCAGATGTAGTATGTCCAGACAGTAATCATACTACACATGTGCATTCTTAATAAAATTACATTATTAATGGTCAAGAAGTTCTTTATCAAATGCAGTACATATTCTGACAGAGAATTCCGACAGCTAGAGAGAGTAGACAGATTAGATAAGAAAGATAAGAGGAAATAAAGGAGGAAGTCAACAGATGAACGATCAAAGCAGCAGAGAGATGAAACGATTCAAATTAAAACATTAGAGTGACTTACAAAGATAGAGTGATTTACAAAGAAAGCGAGAGAAACCGTAACTCTTGCAAGCTGGGACCGGCTCCAGGGAACATGTGTGTGTGTGTGGGGGGTGGATGAGGGGGTCTTCAGGGATGTTTTTAGGGTCTGTGAGGACTGTCAGACAGAGCAGCAGGAAAAACAATGGTGTTTGGACACCAGGTCAAAACCGAATATGCTCACGCCCATGCACACATGAGCCACAAGCACGATCATACTGTAACAACGCCATGCGGTTTACTCCCACTGCAATCGCGCATGTGTGTGGAGGAGGCAAAACAAGCTTGTTGTGCTAGTGAGGTCAGAAAGCCCAGAAACTGTCCAGAAAGTGTCTCTGTGTTTGTGTTAGTGTGCATACAGTTCGATATAATCCAGGACGAGGCAGTAGGCTCCAGGCAGAGGGGAGCGGGTTGACCTGAGGGTGGGTTACGGGTTCAGAGGTCAAAGGTGAAGCGCCATAACTTTGTCTGTGTGCGTGTTAATGACGGCCTGGAGCCACTGATGCAGTTTAACAGAGTGTATAAATGTGCGTTATCCATCTCTCTTCAAAAACAAAAAGAAAGACAGAAAAGATGTATTCGGCTCCTGACATGTCTGTACAAAGAATTCGTTTTGTCTGTGAATTCATGAGATATAATGAGATAGTGTCCAAGATGAAGAAAGGTAAAACATTTATCTACTGTTTTCTAAAAAAAAAAAAAAAAAATTGAATGACCATCAAGTAAAAAGTAATTACATATTGTTCTTAAACATTGAATACATGAGAGCGAACACTTCTTAATCATTATTTTCAAATACATCGTATGTTGGGAGCACCATATGACTTTGGCGGACAAAAGCCTTTTAAATATTGATCATATTTAACAAATTACTGTTTATTCCTTAGAAATAATAATAATTGAAAAAAAAAAGATTGTCAATAGATATATATATATATATATATATAAAAATTTATTTAGAAATTACATGTACAACATAGAAAAGGTATATTCAAGTCATTGATTTTTTTTAAATTAAAGGTGCTCTAAGCGATGTTGGGTGACGTCACTTCTTGTTGACGTTCAAAGTATTGTCAAACAAAATGTAGGCTAGCTAGACACTCCCTCCTCCTCATCTGCGAACTAACCCCCCAAATCCTTCTTGTCAGTTATTGGTTGGAACAGTTTGTTATGTTTCGATGTGCGGGTTAGCCCAGTTTGTTTTTGGAGCCTTGGGTGTCTGCAGAGAGAGACCGCGTTTTTCTTACAGTGTGTTCAGGGGACAGGCAGCTAGCGGATAGTGAGGAGAGGTATGCTGTATGTGACAAAAAATGTTTTGGCCTAAAAAACGTGTGACATCGCTTAGAGCACCTTTAAATTAATAGATATGTAAAGAAAATACAAAGAAAAGAAGCGTCCTATCATTGAACCACCTTTATTCTCCTGGTGGTATGACCGAAATCTTAGATCACTGTTGGAGTAATTTTAACGTATACTGTATATGGCTAAATGGTAACATTATATGTGAACAAATAATGGTTTTTGCTAGAAATCCAACCACAAAATGTTTTAGATTACATGACCATGTATTACTGCCCATCTTCAATAATCTGCTGACTTAAACACTTTTTAAGTCACCATCAGTGCAATTTTTTTATTTATGCATTTATATAAATAGAGTTAACATTAAATAAGTACATGAACATGAAGTTCATTAAATAGTGCATGAACCACATAAGCCATTATAAAATAGCCTATATATGCACAGCTGACCATAGAATATTTACCAGTTTACATATTTTACCATCGCATGCATATTGTCATTAGGGATGCACCGATGTATCAGCCAATAACTGGTATCGGTTCAATTATCTTCACAATCAGCCATTTGCCAATTGTTTAAAAACAGCCAATAATCAGTGCCGATTATATCCGTCATTTAAAAGGGGGCCGAAAAACGTGTAAGACTGCATCTTATACTGTGTGTAAAGAAAATGTCTTTTGTGTTGAATTTAGAGCTGTTGAAGTTAATGCAACAATAATGTTAAAGCAGGGTCTATTTGACCCTATGAATCACCCGTAGCTCAAGTCAGCGTTGCCATTTTTTCCCTACACCAAACATTATTTGTTGCACACCTTCCATACAATAATCACAAAGAGCTTTTTGTTACTTCTGATAAGAAACAAAGTATCAGCTTTCAAAATCTGTCCATTTTATCACGAAATTCAAACAACAAATGGCATTTCGATGCTCTTAAATGTGACATGACAGATCACTGTAGCACCTTAGTTCAAGCGGCAGCGCGAGTCTTTTCTTCCACTTTAATTCAAGTTAAAGCACAAAAAAACATGCATGAATATCAAAAGTTGCATGAAGATAAAGTTCAACTTACTGAAATCATGTCTCACGTAATCACTCAATCAGTGTTTCAACTACGTAAAGGCGTCAAATAAAACAATGTCACTTAATGTTGCATTTACCTCTAAGAGAAGGTTTAGATGTCAGTACAAGAAAGAATGAGATCAGATCAGAAGTCTTTGTAGAGTTCTGATAAGAAAACAGGACTCAAACTGAGCTCAAGCAGAATGAATCCCTGATAGTTTGTGGGGTGGAGGAAGTCAAAGGTCACAGGTCCACAACTGAGGTATTAAGAGCACATTTACCACACAATTAATCAAATCCTCAGTCAGCCACCCGCACCACTGACCTTTGAGGGACCTCAGCAACACAGACCATCTTAAAAAACATCGGACGGACGGACGGACGGACGGACGGATGGATAAGACCAGCATCACTATTACGTAAACTCACACTTGTGGGCCTTTTCATGTAATTCGATCACAAGTGGTCAGGCAAATTGACTACTGTTTACAATGGCTAGTAACATGCGTCTCTTGTGATCGGATTTCCAGGGGGCTCTGATTTTGTTAATACATAAATCACTTGTCAGTGTGCCAAAAGTAAAAGTTCTTCTTTGGCAAAAATACATTTCCTTAATAGTCTAAACACAGGATTTACTCCCTTCAAACTGTCACTGTTACAGTCATTGCAACTTCCCGAACACTCACACACGCACGCACGCACACTAAACAAAGGCTGGATAATATACTGTAGGCTAATTTATTAGTTTATTGTCAAATACATACAGTTTGACAGCTGATAGGCTATCACATACCCAGCACTTTAATTCTTCTTTTTTAAATTTCTCTCTGATGTTTTGCATCCATGGCTGCTTAAACAATTGGACACAACAACTGTGTAGCTTAATAAGAATCTGCAAATTAATGCCTGATGAAAAAAAAAAAGTTTTAAACACTTTAATATCCATTATTAGTGATTTATCTCATCCACCCGCAATAAATCAGAAGGTTATTTATTTTTTATTACTTGTCCTGTCTGACTTGTGGATTATTCACAGTGTCCACAGATATAACCGCAATCTGCGAATCACTATCGCAAAGCAAATGTGACATTAAGCAATACTGACCAGCAACCACCTACAATGCCCTTGCATCATGGTGTAGACTTATTTATGGGCAAGCCACTCACATTTTCTTCACTAAATGCAAAAATCTAGTGAAATAATACAAGACTGGTAAATAATTCCAGCGCTTTGTCCATCGGGAATTGATTGGATTCCGTTTTTACCTAAAAACATGTTTGACACCATAAAGGCAGTGTTTTGAAAAAAACACCAACTGACATTTAGTATGAATATAATTACACACTCTGTATGCTGGGCTATGAGGTAACGGGAATGGGTGAAAGAGAGTACTTGTTGACAGCTCTTCTTGACCACAACACCCTCTTCAGCAAACACACTCTCACATACACACATTCCCCCTGCCATGGCTGCACACCAGCCGTACCAGACTCAACGGCATGATGCCCATCTTTCCTCAACTTTGTGTCAGCTTATTAACTCTAAGCTGTTCTCTAGAACCATCTTAGTGGGACAGCAGAAGCCAAAGAAACCAAACCTGTCAAAAGTCACAGCCATAGTCAACAAATCATAGGATTATCTGCAGCCAAGGCCACAGCTTTTGCAAGGACACAGACACCTGCCAACTCCTGTTTTTAAAGTCACTATGAAATCAAAATTGAAATGTCTTTTTATGGAATATTGTAGTGTTTATTATAAATTATCCATGCATCATTATTATTGTTTTCAAAAATAACTTTCCCTCTATTGGAGGGACATCTCTTCTCTTCTCTGATGACGCGTTTACTGGCGTCAGTGCGGGACAACCAGTCACTCACAAGAGATCAAAGTAATAGTAAACCACAAACATCCAATCAATTCCCAATGGGCAAAATCAAGTCCAGCCCTACATTTGTTTTTTTTTTTGTTTTCGAGAAGCCATCTCAGCCTGATATATGTCACAATAGGGAAGAAAAGACTATCACAATTTCTGTTTTATGCTGAAAAGATATATTAGCCAGCCTGTAAATTCTCCATTGAAAACAAGATGCATGAATAAATGAAACAAAACCTTTTTACCCTCCGAAATAAAATCTCAGAGGTAAAATAATTCCAATATGATGACCAAGGGGAGAGAAGTGAGCAATATACTTATATTTCATCTTTATATGCATCTTTATTCTTCTTAGAGTATAATATCAAACTCTAATTGAAATCAACTGTGAGGAGTACCTACAAGTATCGTTAAAAATAGTTCAAACTGCACACAAAAAAATAGATTATCATAGCCAACAGATGTTTGCTATGTATTTTGAATACTTTTTTAGAGTATCATACATCAAACTTTATTAAAATCAACTGTGAGGAGCGTGTTTTTTTGAGCTACTACCAATGTAGAGTGTTCCAAATCTGTCACTTATGAGCTTCCATGATGGTTAGGATCATGTTGTCTATGTAGGCAGTGGACAGCTCACTAGTTTTCAGAACAGATATAGACCCTGGTTGGATGGGTGCCTTTATTAACACTATCCAGCTTTCCCATGCTGCACCCCAGGAGGGTAAGAGAGATAACCGCAGACCTGAAGAATAAGCCTGTCTCATGCCAGTATTTTCAATAACACAATTTCAGCCTCTGGTTTCAGAAATCCAGCTTGCAAATATCAGAGGGGAAAAAAAAAACATCAAATGGAAAATAAAATTAAACATAATAAACAAGGAGAGAGAGAGAGAGAGAGAGAGAGAGAGGAGAGGGAGAGGGAGAGGGAGAGGGAGAGGGAGAGGGAGAGGGAGAGAGAGGAAGAAAAATAACTTTATTTATTACTTTGGGAAAAATCAGGGATCCTGTTACTGGGATGGTGTTTAGAGTGCAAACAGAAACTTGCACTATGTGCTCAAGGCTGAATGCAGATATTTGATGTCCCAGTGAGAGCCTTATAATTGCTGAATATTAACGTTTGGGGGCACAGACACGCACACGCGCACATACAAGCACACACGCTGAGTAACCTTAAGACAATCATGTTTAAGGACCTCTCCAAAACTTCAGGAGACAAACTTCCATTTAAGGCTTCATAAAGACATACTTATATGTCTTACATATAAAATCCCATTCAAAGGTTTTGCGGTTGGTAAGATTTTTTCAAATGTTTTTGAAAGAAGTCTCATATGCTCACACAAATAAGAGTAAAAAGCAGCAATATTGTAAAAATGATAAAACAGGTTAAAAAAAACCTGTTCTATAATATTATATAATAACTCTTTTAAAACATTTTAAAATGTAATTTATTCCTGGAATGGCAAAGCTGATTATTTTCAGCATCATTACTCCAGTCTTCAGAAATCATTCTAATATGCTGATTTGCAGCTCAAGAAACATTTATTATTATCATCAATGTTGAAAACAGTTGTGATACTTTTTACTTTTAAGTGCAACAGCATTTATTTGAAATAGAAATATTTTGTAACAATATGGTCTTTACTGACACTTTTGACCAATTTAATACATCCATGCTAAATAAAAGTATTAACTTATTAATTTCTTTCAAAAAAAAAAAAATCTGATCCCAAACTTTTGAGCAGCATTTTATGTACATTACATACTTATTATGCAAGTATTTACTATTGCATACTCACTAATACATATAGTATAATTGTCCACTGCATGTTATTTCATCTCTTTTTAAACACTTCCAGTACATTTAAACAGAAACCTGATTTTTCTAAGGGATTGTTTCCACAAAAAAGAAAATGATATCAATTTATTCATCATTTAAACTTAAATTTACTCCATACAATCCATCATTTGTGTTCCGCAGAAGAAAGTCATCCAAGTTTTAAACGACATGAGTGATGACATTTTATTTTTGGGTGAACTATCTCTTTAATAAAAGCAGAGATGGAGCATGCATTAGGTAGCGCAACTCTTTTTTTGTGATTAACATGATGTTTTAAATGTTAGTAAACACCTTTTCTCTATGTTATCCCCCAGAGCAATGATGCCCAAAGGAGAGTTGAAGGTTTATAAGCTTGAGTGCTGATTGCTGTTTAGCTGTTTGGTGGTTTGGCTGATGTGGCCAGTCTGGCCTGCTTCTGCCTCATGTTTTTCCTGATTTGTTTTAATGAGTTCCTATGGGCTGAGCTTACCCGCTGTTCTCTTTACAGCCGCAGGAATCAGAAACTCTATCAAAAACAGTCTGTGAAAACTAATAACGGAGAAGCGAGAGGATATTAGTCTGGAACACTCTTTTTTTTGCATGTTCTAGTCTGGTTAAAATATTTTGATAAGTTCAATCCTCTAATACATTTTTTCCCCAAATCTCTCTGAAGACCTTCATTTTGCTTTTCTTCTCTCTTGGCTCGCCGTTTTCCACATTTCCCATTAAGGTCTCTGTCCTTTCTCTCTACCCACATCTCCCTCATTCCCTCTGTCCTCAAAATATTTGACCCTTGACCTGTGATGTGATGCACACGCGTGCATCCGCCCCAGACGGGCCTCAGTGAAAGCATTTCCTTTTCACTTTTGCGTCCTCAGAGAGCTAAACACCCACTGGAGTACTCCGATCCAAGCTGCCTCGCAACTCTACTGATGCTTAAAGAATCTCTCTGTTTTTCCCTCAAAGCCAAACACAGAGTGTTTACTGAGTGCTGTTGCCAGTTAGGCTGTTTACTCACTCACTGCACCTGCAGACACCAGAGGAAACTATAGAGAGTCCATTACCAACAGCAGAACACAACCACTGAGCTTTGGATGGATGGATGGATGGATGGATGGATGGACGGACGGACGGGTGGTTGGATGCTCCTGTGAAATCTATTACACATCCTGGAGCTTTACGCAATTACTGCCACAGAACAGTGCCAACAGAAAAATTTATATGAACTAAATTCAAAGATTAATGGAGATGGACACTTTAGGGCACATAACTGGTTTAACATGATTTCTGGTGATCTTCTGAGATTCAAGTGCTCAAAGAGACAGTAAAGAAATCATTTAATCTTTAACTCTCACAATAGAATAGAGATATGTAGCGCATTGCATTCAGGATGTCATAAAACAGAACTCTATAGCCTGTTATTAACAGATCAGTGAGCTGTGTGATTGGCTAACCTGAAGGAGGAGTCTCTCAAAAGCAAGGCAGGCGTCCCAGCACGGGAGAGCGGGATGACGGAGAGCTTGAGCAGCAGCCAGTCCCAGCTGTAGGACCCCACTGTGACTTTCCAGAGCCCCCCAACTGTCCCGAAACAACTGAACATATGAACAAAGCTGTTCGGCTGTAACCCGCCCTGAGAAAAGAGAGAAAAACATAAGCATCTTATTCAAGTTGTCTGGATTCAACAGTTACACAAAACAACATTCAGTCATTCTGAATTCAGTGTTTACCTTCATCTGTATCTTTGGTGTCAAACAAAACTTCAAACACTGTTTGAACTCTAGAGAAAATGTACTTCAGTCCCAATCAATGCAAATCCATTACCAACACACAGATTTACTGTTTGCGCGCACACACACACACACACACACACACACACACACACACACACACACACACACACACACACACACACACACACACACAATGGTAAAGGAAAAAAGTCATCCTGTCTCTTCAGGGTGTGTTCTTATGAACTACACAAGACTATAATATTACTAGGAACTGACTCAACATAACTCAATGTGTGTGTACGTTTATTTGCGAAAGTTTTTTCAGGCTTAGCTCAAACTGATTCACAACTAAAACATAAAATGCCTCAAGAGAAATTCTGGGAACACTTCTAAATTAATTGTTGTTTCTAACCAGATCATTGAAACAGTCAGACCATTCGAATGAATTGATTCACTAGAATTATTTGGACCTTCCAATGCTAATCAAAGCAGTGGTTTATAGAGTTGAATTTAAACAGATTAATACCTAAACAGGCACACTATGGCAGGCAGATGCGATCAATTTACCTTCGTAAAATGATCCCAATCAGCACACTGCTGTTCAAACACACCACCAAACCACAACATGTATGCTTTAGTTCCTCCATCTGTGTTGAAACTGTGCATCTGGAAAAATTATGGATCTAATGTTCACACTGCTTGGTAATGTAACATCATGTATGACATACAAGCCAAAAATATAAGTGTATGTGATTTAGGCTGATGTATCTCACAGTCAAAGTGTTTGTCTGTGGTCATCTTCTGAGCTTATTTATTACATAAGCACAGTTCAGGCAAAAACACTCCAACATAGAGAAACATCCTCACTGACCCTGGAGTTTTTTTAGGGGTTATTATGGGTTGAGATGGAGAGAGGGAAAGAGAAATATATTTAAATGTAGTTCAGCAGCTCATTCCATTTTTGTCTTTTTAACCAATTGGTTATCCTTTCAGCTAATAATAAAAATGAAAAAAACTTATATCTAAGTCACATTTAATTTCACGTTTTATCCAATACGAAAACAAATGACAAACAACTATTGCATATGTTGTAAATCATGCTCAAATTTCTAAAGATAAAAGTTTGAAAACACAGAAAAGCAAAAAACAAAAAGTAGGAAAAATGGGGTGGAGAGTAGAGGCTGAGGTGTTCACATTGAGACATAGGGTTGGGTTCACATTTATACTGTACATACAGCCACCAGAAGTGAGAGTATAGCCTGTGCTCCAATGCAGCCAATGTTTGCTTCAACCCAGCCAAACGCACAAACACACAAACAAGAGAGAGAAAAGAGTGCGGACAGAATGAAAGCTGGCTAGAAAATTATTAGAACAAGCAATGCACCAAAAGCAAAAATCAGGCAGACATCCAGAGGGCAGTTACATGATAGAAGATTGAGATTGAATCATTGGCGGGCTGAGCACCGAGCCCTGTGGTTCTTCTGAGGGTCATTTTCTTAAGATGATCACAAGCTCCACCCTCTTTTTGTATTTTGTAACCGTGCCTCTCGAGAAGCACTTACTTCTATGAGCGCAATTAATTTAAAAATAGAAAGCAATGAAATCACAACAGTTAATGAGACGTCAAGGTGTAGAATTAGGACATGCTCATCAGACAGCATTCTTGCAGATAAAAGTCAAACTCTAGTGGGAAAACTGACCTCCAGAACTCCAGTAAAATGTGCAAGTCTGGAGATGGTTTAGTTTATGGGTCTAGAACCTTCTCCAACTACTGCAAACTAATTGCCTAAAAATCTCTGCAGGGCAGAGAGCAGATGCACATGAAATCTGTTTGACAACTGGCAAAACAAAAAGACAGTTAGGCTAATTCAAAAAGGCAGAACCACTAACCCCATAAAGCCTTTTTCTCAATAATGAACCCTTCGCCAGCTCATTTGTATGCAATGAATCAGGGAAAATGCAGTGCTCTGATGTCTATGGCCACATTCTGAGGGTGGCTAGGTTAGGGAAAATGGTGCCACTGTCTGGTAACACCAGTCAGATTTTGCCAGCTCATAAAATAATTTTGAGAAAATGGATTTTGTTCCAGAAATATCCAAAGACTAAAAAGGGCTATTATAGATTGAGGTAGCTTTAGAAAGCTCTAACAAAATACTCAAGAATCACTCAGCATGATGTGCCGGGAACAACTTCACCAGGAAAAAGAGAGAGAGTGTTGTTCCAAGCAGACCGAAAGCTGGAAGAAAAATAAGAGAGACACGGAGGACTAACCATCACATGACCATGAAACCAGGGCTGAACGTACATAAACACACACAGGGCAGCAATGACCCTGAGTATGTACACGCAGACAAGCACACTCACGTTCACATGGCAAAAAAAAACCCACCAGAGTTCACATACATGCAAAAATGAAGACCACCAGAGCACACTTTACGACAGCCAATCAGAATAATGCTTCTGATGCTACAAGATAAAGAAAAACAAAATCTATAACAGCTGTGACTGCATTGCAAAGAAAAATACTCTCTCACTGTGTGTGTGTGTGTGTGTGTGTGTGTGTGTGTGTGTGTGTGTGTGTGTGTGTGTGTGTGTGTGTGTGTGTGTGTGTGTAACTTGTTCTGTTTGATACGCAGTATGATTGTTCTGGCACCGTAAAAGTTCGGTTGGCTTGGAGATCAGGAAATAACTGTGATCCAGTGAGAAAGGTTGGCTAAGTTTCTGTACTGTAATAGTGCGTGTGCTTTGGAAGAACAGCCCTGTGTGTTGTTGAATCAGAACCTTGTTTAGCAATACAAACCCATATTGGTAACATGATATTCTCCTTCTCTCCTAAACAAAAAACACAGCGACTGATGTGGATGTTGTTACACAAACCAGAAGGGCATTTGATTCACAGGATTTGACAGTTAAATGTGCAAACAAAAACAAAAAAAAAACACACAAAACAAAGCCCACAGAAACAGTAAAAAGAGCTGTCGGCTTTGCATTCTTAAGACCATAAATGAGATGACCTGCAACAACTGTGAGATTCAGTTTATAGGTTATGGTCCAATGAACTGTCATTTAGGTTCTGTGCTTTTTCTAGATATTCTGATTCAACTTATTAATTGTGTGCTGGTTGACTGATGAACTGTTAAACTATGGGTGTGTTCACACTTGTAGTTCGGTTCACTTGGATCTTTTGAACCGAACCAAAAAAGAAAATCATACATTTATTCCTAGTTTGCTTAATGTTCACATTGTCATTTTTAACACCAAAGATAAAAAAAATTAATTATTATTTTTTTTTAAAACCCCAGCTTTTATGTTGTATTTTTTTGCGACGGAACTTACCAAACATCCAAAACATAGCTGTGTTCTGGACTAAGCGTGCTCGAAACATGTACAGGAGTCAAAATTGTGCCAGGAATTCCTCCATTGAACACAAATTAAGTTATTTTGCAAGGAGACGTGGTAAAGTCTGACGTCTGTACCAAACATGTCCTGTATTTGTTTTTTTGATGTCTTTGGTCCGTGTTACGCTCATATTTCAGTCAAACAGCACCAGAGTTTGTTTGGAAGCGGACTGACCCACCTTTTCAGGGGTCTCGGGCCACTTGTTTGGAGCACACCAGGGTTCGGATGCTAACTTTCACACTTATTCAACTGAACCGCACTAACAGAGCAATCGCACCAGGGTTCGTTTTAATTGAACCAAACCTATCAAGACTGAAAACACCCTAAAATGTTGCACTAAATTGGTTAAAACTAAACTAACTGAAACTAAAATTGTAGAAAACCAGGAAAACTAAAACTGGTGTAAAACTTTTACATTAAAGCAGTTTAAAGTAAAAATGGTAAAGCTAAACTAAAACAAATGCAGCAACGGGCAAACCCAAACCTTTAGTTTTTCCACAAGTCTTCCACTCTACTCCTTTTCAACTCTACACACTAATTATACTGATTATAGCTATTGTGTTCGTGTGTATTTAAGAGCTCTGCAAAAAAAAGTCTTACATGCTTGTCCGTATTTTTACCCCTCATTTCAGACTCTATTGTTTAACTTATGAACAGCAGAGCACCTCTAGAACATATGTGTGAGAGCATGTGATCCCAACATGAGGTTCATATTTCCTCAGTGGCCACATGGGCGTTCTATCCATATGTAGTGTTACTTGCTGTCTGAAGGGGGTGCTGTGGGTCCTTGACTAAAAACCACTGAATCTCGCTGGCTCAGTCTCATTCATTTTCCAATTTTCTTCTCTTTCTGTCTTTAACACTCAGTCTCTCTCTCTATTGTTCACTATGTTTGTCGTGGCTATTGATGTAAAATCTTTAGTAAGAAGTTTTTGAATACAAACTTTTGTCTTGTTACAGAGTATTCTGCAGCATCTCACACACAAAGTGAAAATCAGCTCCAGTAAATGTAAAAGAAAGTTCTGTAAAGCCGCAGGAGGCTCTTTGTTTGGGAAGAATGCCTAATTTTTTTATTCTGAAAGCAATTAAAAGTTCATCCCATCACTGTCGTTTGCGGGAGGAAAAATTACTTTGCTAAATAAACAAACTCTGGATTTCTGAAGCCTTTTGGATTACCACTATGGAAATAATCCTGTAGTGTTGTGAGCATTTTTAAATGTCCATAGGGAATAGGTATATTTAAGATAATGTTTTCGAGTCCCTCTTGTAGTCTATGTGTGTCTATCAGCTTTAAATATGGACCGTGGCCTTACCCAGACTCATTTTGATTGGCAGGTTCTCTTTGCTGGCTGCCTCAACCAGTTGCCTCCTCACTTCCATCACTGCCTCCTTTTGCTTAGCAACCAGCATTGTCTCCCATAGCAACCGTGCAGCGGCAGATCTGTGGAAAACAGGCCAGGTAATGAGGGGTCACTCTCTTTTATTTCTAATTCACATAACACACAGCTAGAAGAACTAGAATGACTAAAACAACACCCAAAAACATTTAACTCGAATGTAAATAAATAAAAAAAAATACTTATTTGTATTATATATAATATTCATACTAAATAATGTAAAAAAAACAAACAGTGATTTAAAAATCAGTGTTTTAATTCATTTTACTTATGGTTTAGTTTCTTGAAAAACACTAAATAATGAAGGGTTGTGTGTGGAATGGTGGTGATTATTTGATTTGATCCTAAAGGGTTGAAGAAAAAAAAAGCCCCAAAAACAAGATCACAACAGTGATCTCAACAATTCTCTCTATGCTTACATGTACTACTATTGGATGATCAAAGAGATAAGAATTCCAAAAACTTTAACAAAAATTCAAAAAAACAAAACAAAAAACTAAACTAAACAAAACAAAACAAAAAGCCAGTGTATGAATACCTCTGTATGAATGTGGTGAATGTGTGATGCCAAAGGATTACTGGTCAACAAAAAGTTAAAAACAGAGCTAAACTTCCTCCATTGGTAACGCATACAAAAAATCCAAAAATCAAATATTTATTTACCATCAAATGACTGTGGGTTAACCTGGGTTAAGCGTTTTGCTCTAGGGCAGGGTTTCCTGATTGGGGGAAATAGTAAAGTTAGGGAGGGAACTGTTTGAGTTGATAAAATCCAAAAAAAAAAAAGTGCTAAAAAAGTTGAAACATTTTATCAATTTACCTGCATGTCAATATGAGCATTAACCATGAATCAGAAAACTGTGAATGTGTAGTTAGATGGCAGAACATCTGTCAAAGGGGTTCGTCTGACAAAGCTTTTGGATTCTTTTTGTGTGGTTCGGTAACTTTTTGTTTAGCAGGCAGACTTTTAACCGCTAGGCTACACAACCCCCCAGTGCAAATTATTTCAGTCATACATTTTTAAGACCGTTCACACAAAAAAAACATTCCAACGAAAACAGCTAGACAAAGAAATGGAATAGAATGTAGGGGGTCTAGAGACCCATTAGTAAAAATTTAAGTTCTTTTAACTTGATATGGCATCTTAAAAACTTGGCACCCATAAAGAAAGGCGAATCACAACCGCCAAAGACATCCGTTAAGTATGCGTTTACATAGAAAAACAATTAAGAAGCAGTGCAGACTGACACAATAACACATCATTAGTCTGCTTCCCTCTATTGACTATTCATCATTTTCAATCTCCTCTCCATCCATCAGTAATAAACAGCTCTATCTTTAGTAACTTTACAATCATTATTCAACAAGGGTTTCTCATACTCCAAATGATCTCCTCATGACATGTACTAATGAGATATCATCATTCTGTTCATCACTGGCTCCTCCTCTTCCTGTCTTTAATCATCTCTTGGATTGTGCATGTGTGTGTGTGTTCCAGCTTATGTGCTGCTTGTCATATTAATAAGCAGTGGAAACTTCACACAAACTCTTGATGAGAGATGCGACGGAATAAAATGAAATCTTTTTCGCGGGGGGCGGGCTGCCTGAGGAAACACATCATATGTAAATGAGCAGAATTTTGAGGAAAGGACGAGAGGAGAAGAAGAGTAAGAGACTGAGAAAGTGAGGGTGCATGTCATGAAACAAAGGACAAGAAATCAGAAAGGAAAGATACATGAGGGCGAGCGTCAAGAGGGTGGGGGTGTTTTACTGACACTGAAACCAAATGTTAAACCTGCTCTGTTTTTCTTTTGCTCTTTTTGCTTTTTCTCTCTCTCAGTCTATTTCTCTCTCTCTCTCTCTCTAACATTTGCCATGTGTTGAATCTCAGCTGTAATGTGTTCCAGACAAGGTTTTGGCAGTGCTAGAGAGAGGTCTGACTCCATTACTCCAAAAACGAGACAAAAAAGAGAGGGAACAAAAATGAGGAGGACAAAAGCCTACATAATAAACATGGGGCTTGTTGTTCTAAAGCGCAGACTTGTGTCGGGAATTGCGAGTGGAGGGACAGTACAAAAACATGACAGATAACGCATGAACGCGAACTGGAAATCTCAGAAATCTGAGAAATGACAAAAAAAGAGGGAAAGTATAAGAAAAATAAGATCACATGATGGGCTAGTCACAAATTTTTGCGAAAGCAGAAAAAAACATTAAATTTTTTTACAGACTGTAAAAGCAAGGAATGCTTAGTCCATTGTGTTTCCAGATTAGACTAGGTTAAGCACCATGAAAGTAAAAGAATATAATGAAGGTGTACACTACCAGTCAAAAGAAGGACACTCGAGTGAATTTATGTTTCTCATGACCTTAAAAACCTATGCTTAACTGCTACAAATTAATTTTGTAATTAAAAAAAAAAACGTATACAAAAATAAAATAAATTAATTAAGATAAACAAATCAAAACTAACATTTTGTGGTCTCTACATAATTCTCATACTTCAATTTGTTTAAATTCATAGTTTGGATGACATTTGTTATGTAAATGTAGAAGATGATTAGGTTTTGACTTGTATATATTGACTATTTCAAGACATCTCAAAGATATCTTAATGGGCTAGTAGACGTTCAGCAACCTTCAGAGACCACATATCTTTGAACTCTGTTCAAGTATGTTATGTGTTTGTTGGTAGGTAGTGTGTCTTGTGCAATGGGGCTGAACTGATTTTGCATGTCATTAACAGATGCACACATTTTCAGCGTAGTTTACATGCCAGAGTTAAGACTGGACCCTCTCTATGTGCATGTGTATGTTGATTCGGCGTGTATTCCAGGAAGCCGAGGGGTCCGCTTGGAATGTTTCGGAGGGGCAACATGGTTCCAATTTACCCCAAAAACCTCCCCCCTCTTTACTCCACTCCTCTCCTGCAGTGTTCCCCAGGCTAGATGTCCTGACAAGGGGGTTCAGTGAGTTTGTATAGAGCGTTGTGCTCCATTAGTACTCTAACCTATGGAGGGCAGTGTTGGTCTGCAAAGACAAAATATTTATTACCCATTCCTGCCACTACCTCCTTGTACCGTCCAGTGTGTGTGTGTGTGGTAGAGGAAGTTCAGGGTTCCTGGAAACACATGACTGAGCACTTAAGAATGGACTTCAACTGACTAAGAGTTCCTGAACTCCTTAAAATCAGTCTTCATACACGCACAGACACTAAATTGCATACAAAATGGTTCCAAATGTGATTAGCAATAAATGGTTGCCATTTCATAATAACCTATTATGTGTTTTGCATTGTAAAATCCCAAAATCATAATCAATGTTACACCCACTATTTTATCACGGTGTTACGATGCCATAATCGTTGTGACGGACAGATTGATTTAGTAGACGTGATTAAGTCTGTGTTTATCAACAACAGGAAACAAACAACCCCCATTCGTTAGCAGCATCCAATCCAGGTCAGTTATTCTTCAATTACGCCCACTTGCAGGACTAATGACACTATGCACAGATATGCTTACACACAAGGAGACCTGGCAGACACTCTATAGGAGAGGTGTGTGTATTTTCCGTGCTCATTATAATTTGTAACATACTCTGAGAGAAATAGACAAAACTGAAATCAGAAACAAAGCAAGCAAAAACCTTAATTCATCTTTAGAGAAATGACGAGAGCGCACATACAGTCCAAGTTTTTTTCTGTCAGGATTTAATAATGGAAAGAGCACAGGAAACTGGAGTGAAAGTTTCTAAAATCTGGAAAGTATCTCTAAAGCGAGCATGCCATTTCACTTCAAAGACAAATGTCAACCGTCTCAAAGAGATTGGAGAATGACTGTTATGTAAGCATCATTTGGAGAAGTAAGGGAGATGGCAAACAAAGAGACTTAAATAAATTGGGTTGTTTCAAGCCTTTAAATCCACAGAGGATGAGATTATGAAATAGCTGGTTTTCATTGATAACCACAGCTGAATATTTCATCTTTTGTTCTGGTTTGCAACTGCCTTTTTGTTACAATTACTGTTCAGGTCTCCAGAAGGACATCACCAATTATTTTAGTGTGATATACAGTTTGGGGGTCGGTAAGATTTTTATGTTTATGAAATAAGTTATTAATTTATAGTTATTAATAAATATTATTACAATTTAAAAAAGCTTTTTTTTCTAATATGTTAGATTATACAATGAAATGTATTCCTGTGATGGCAAAGCTGAATTTTCAGCATCATTAGTTAGCCTAATCTCATAACAATCACATGATCCTTCAGAAATCATCCTAATATGCTGATTTGTAACTGTGGTATATTTATATTTATTTACCTTACTGACACTAAACATTTAAATGGTAGTGTTCTAAAAAAGATGTCAAAATATAAACATGTATATACTGCGAGTACCAACTCTCGCTGTTTGAGTGTGTTGAATGGTTCAATTAAATTTACAGACATTTTTAGTGGCTATAATCTTTGTCCATAAAGATAGACATCATTCGGCTACAATCTTTAAGATAAAAAATGCAACACACATAAAGGCAACATCTTGTAACATTAATCTAAAAAAGACTGGCATACACAAACTCACAAAAAACATACATTACAAATCTCTCTCATCTGTAGCTCATTTTGTTTCATGTTGAGACTCCCTGAGCGGAAAATAAATCCCAGAGTCAGGCACTAACCTTTAACGCACAATGAATGGGAGCAGAGTCACAGTTTCGGGAGAAGTTACTGGCACACTCACAGCCCGCTGCGGGTTTAGAGTTTCTGCATGTATCAATACTGCATGTCTTCATCTCATTTAATTCTACTTAATTCTCTAGCTCCACTGAAAATTGATTGACTTGATAATCAGTACAACCTGAGGAGAAGAGAGGAGAGGAATGAGACAAGACGAGAAAAAATATGACAGATAGATATATGATAGATATAATACAGATGAAAAGAAAAACAAAACAAGTCAACAGGAGCAGAGGAGAGAAAAATAAAGATACAAGATGAGGAGAGATCAATTGAGATGAGAAGAAATGAGAAGATAAGATAAGACGAGATGAAACGAGACAATACGGCACAAGACAGAAAGATGAGATTAGACAAAAGACAAGATGAGAGGAGAACTAAATTTAGAGAGATGAGAAGGAGATGAGACAACGACAGGTCAGCGAGATGAGGGGAGACAAAAACAGAAGAAAGGGAGATAATATATAACAAGATGAGATGAGACAACAAGTCAGAGATAAGAAGGAGATTCGATGAGATTATACGAGATAAGACGACACAGGACAGAGATGATATGCAAAAGATGAGATGAGAGAAGACAGAGAGAGAAGATGAGACAAGGTTAATGAGGATGAGACCAGATCAGATGAAAAGGAGATGAAATGAGAACGCATATGACAGAGGAATGAGATGAGACAAAACAACATGTTCCAAAAGATATAAATTAAAATTTCTACAAGTCGTGTTTGGGCCTGATGTGTGCCTGACACCATATTCTGATTTAACAACCCATCTGTCAATCAGAGACAGGAAACTAGTGGAAGGGATTTAGCAGGGGTGCAAGAGTGAGTAAACAATATGATCTTTCAACAAACACTCAAGTACTCAATGCTAAGCATGCCAAATGAGTGACAAAAGACAAAGTACTGTCTTTTTAGCCGTCAGTGAAAGAGCGTGTGATATCCATGCAAGCACAGTCTCTGCTCGACATTTAGTGTTGTTCTCATACTGCAGTGTGGTCCATTTCTCTACCCCTACACACACACACACACACACTTTCATGCCAATGTCTTGAGGAGTTCTAGTACAACATATGGGTTTCATGCTGGCTGGATGGGGCACAAAGTTGGGTAGATGGTTGTAAAGCATAGGATTAAAGTGTGAAAGGTGTGTCACAAACCCTTACATAAGCAAGGGCATAGCTGAAGTGTCCCACACACACAAAATCAAAGCACCACTGCTTTACCGCAGTGCCAAGAACAACCTATTACACCAGCCTGACTGGAACACACCTGACCACACACACACACGTTCTACCAGTCCAAAAACAGATTCTTGACCAATTGCAATTGTCTATTTGTATTACTGGAGCGGGATATAAAAGAAGTTAAAAGGGTTGGTTGATGTTGCAGTAGAGCAGAGCGTGAAATAGTCGTCCTTTAGCTAACCAAACATCAAGTCTTCAAATCTGCTACAACCAAAATTTCACACACAGCACAATCTATCCCACCAGAGACAGCATGCTACCATTTCGAAGAACATAAATTCACGTCCTCATGAAGTATTTCAAACTCAACCTACCAAAACACCAGACACAGCTTTCATTACAAAAACGCTCACATTTCTCCCACAACCACAGTAAAAACACAGAGATCTGAACATTTCTCCAGTCAGACCTGAATAGGCGCAGTGTACAACTAGACTGTTATTAAAAGCTGGCGTTCTCACAGGCGAGGAAGAGGAAGTCTCCTATCAGCAGCCCGTGCCGGTCGCTCGAGAGACGGCTGCCTGAAAATGACCACCCATAACAACACTAAATCCAGCGACCCTGAAACAGAGCCTACAATTACAACGGGAAACACCATACAATAAAGAGGGCAAAATTAGCCAGACAGCCCACAATTAGGATCCTAAAATAAAACCTTTCATAAATATTTCTCAGAGCCTATAGATATAGCTAGGCTAGAATAACACAATGCAGCCAATTACATTCACCTGAGCTGACAAGAACAACGCCAGTATCAGCACTGCAGGGCTGGGCAACAAACCCCAGTCAGAACCAATATCATTAGCGGTGTTTGCTAAATCAAGCATCCCTATTAGCATTGCTCACTCACTAAGGTTAAGGACTGAACAATCCCCTAGGACTGACCAATAAAAGAGTCTGTTCACCCCAAAATAAAAATTCTGCCATCATTTACTCACCCATGTTGTTACAAACCTGTAATGCTTTCTT
Organism: Gila orcuttii; assembly: GCA_026230005.1. Taxonomy (NCBI): domain Eukaryota; kingdom Metazoa; phylum Chordata; class Actinopteri; order Cypriniformes; family Leuciscidae; genus Gila; species Gila orcuttii. Next base: position 32,651,202 of record JAPDVR010000012.1, on the reverse strand, counting down.
TCTTATGTGGAACATAAAAGAAGATATTTAAAAACCTGTGTGCGTTTTTTTTTTTCCTTTATACTGTTTAATGAAAGTCAGTGGGGTCAAATACTACAATGGACCCAAATGACTTTTAATAAACATTTGAAACCGTCTTCAAAATATCTTCTTATGTGTTCTTAATAAGAAAGAAAGCAATCCAGGCTCATTGGAAAAACATGCCTTTGGCAACACTTCTGCTTAATATAACAGTGTAATTTTCAAAGTGAAATGTCCAGCGAGTGGCATTAAAAGTGCATTCAGTTGTATCCATAACAGGTGAACATGAATCTGGCTGCAGTTTATTACACTGGTTGTTGTATGCATCGCGGCAGTCTGAAAATGAAATTGATAGACTTATCTTGAGGCTAGATTATCAAAGTTATACATAACGAGTATTCTATATTGATCCTTCATGACCAGTAAGCAAAGTAACCCAAACATCCTAGCAAAAAGCTAAAGAAACTCAAAACATTTTACAGTCTTAAAAATAAAGGTTAGAACCAAAAGCCTGATAAACCCATTCAAGAACATTTTATTCTGCAGTTCTTAAGAAAACCACTCACAATATCCTATCAGTAAGAATGTTAACATGTGAAGTTATAATTGAGATACAGCAGAGATACTGTTTGCATATTCCAGCTACAGTTTACATCTGTCAGTTCATTAGATAATGCTGAATCGAATATTTAAAAGGTAAAATACACGTTGTGGATCATCTGTCTTTGAAAACATGGTGCACAACACAGGAACCAAATTGAGTCGAATTAACATGAATATGTGTTGGTTAGTCCAACTGTTAGTCCAATATCACAAAAACTATACTGTTTCAGTCATTCTTTTAAAACAAATAATTTAGTCAGACTGAAAAATCTATAAAGTGCATGTAAATCCATTCATTGTGGTGGCACATGTTTTGCACAGACAAGCACCACTCATATTTTCTTAAAAACAAAAAATTAAAATATTTGTGTTTGGATGATCTGTTTGATATGTGTGCATATTCTTTGACCCAGAATATTGGGCTAGCAAAACTAAGTCAGAAATGAATGATCGAGAGAGACGGTTAAGGACATTAAGAGTCTAGGGAGTTGAGTTGCTCTCCTGAGGATCAGCTGGGCCCTGTCAGAATGCATCAAAAGATTCGATATTTGCCTGGAGCTTGTCTAGACTCTGCTAAACAAACCCTAGCCTTGTGACTCGCTTCCCTGCTGAGCTAAAGCTAGAAATCCCCACACTCACACTGAATGGATTTGACTGTGTGGAACTGGACTGGTTCTTCTCCACTGAGTCCTAGAGCTCCAGCCGAGAATAAAGCCTGAAAAAAAAGGGGAACCAGTGTAGATACAGAGAGAGTGGGCAAAATAAATGTGTTTTTGCCTTCAAACTTAAATTAGAAACATACGGAAGTAAAAAAAAATAAAAAACACTGAGCATGACATCCTAGGGAATTCTAAAAGTACATGCAGACTGCAGCAACACAAAAACATTCACTCATGAGCAAACATCCATTACTCAGTTAAAGTGCCGATCACATCATGACAGAATGACAGAATGAGCACATACTGAGGTAATTAGCACACACGACTACACAAGTACTAACAGATCATTAAAACAACATTACAATACAAAATCTAATATTTCAACACAGCCCATACTGCACAAACAAGCACTCAAGAGACATATGATAATCTTTCAAGCTCACTGACAGTACAAGTATTACTATATATACACATTATATTTATGTATAGTAATACATGTATAAAAACGTTCTGGCACATTGAGAGGGAAAATTCCCTGGTCTAGCCCTTCTCTTTTGCCCAAAATTATTTATATATAATGATAATAATATAAAAATATAGCTGCAAGCAGCCATTACCGGGGCCAAGCGCAAGAAGCGGCAACAGATGCCATCATGGGTGGGAGTGGCAGAACATCTGCAGCAAGGAGCAATTACAGACATTTTAATAGAATTTTGGCAAAATGGCTGAAAAATCATATACATTAACTAAAAATATGATTTAATGGTTTATCACTTTCGACAAATAGGTGGGGCAGTTACGAAATAGATGTGATGTGGTCAGAGTGAGGTGACAATGACACATTAAAAGTTTAGTGTCAGAATGTGAAGGGATTGCAGAGATAAAGTCTGAATAGTCATTTTGGCAGCATGCCTCAAATTTTATGCTGTGGTATACGAAAACGGTTTCGTCTATCAACACGAAATCCATAACTTTTATTCAGCACGGTCTGGAGATGATACGATTCAAATTTGGTGAAAATCGGACAAACGGCCTTGGAGGAGTTTGAAAAAGTAGGTATTTAATGAAAATCAAGATGGCGGACAGGAAGTTTGTCCAAATACGTCAAACTTGGCATCTATGTTCTTGGCATGAGTCATGACCCAAGGAATCTATTAAGACCAGTGTCATTACAATAGGCATATTCATTCAAAAGTTATTAGCATTTTTGGAAATTTAATTATAACTTTTGACCAACAGGTGGCGCTGTCTCGAAATCTTTTGAGTACCTTCAGGGGATGGTACTGGTGGCAAATTCTGAGTTTCATAATGTTACTGCAATGCATTTGTTAAGTATAGCATTTTACAACACAAAACTGTATTGAAGTCAATGGGAATTTCATGTTTTGTTCTATTATAGCACCACCAAGAGGCAAAATCCCACAATTTTTTTCATGTGTCCTGAGAATGAGCCCATACATGTGTGTGCCAAATTTGGTAAAAATATCTCAATTCGCTTCGGAGTTATAGACATTTATATGAAAAAACACATAAAAAATGACTGACACATGACTTTGATTGAATTTTACTACCACTTACTATCAATATTTTGGCATTTGGGCATTAGCGTTTAGCCAGCGACCTGTGTTTCCAAACTTCTGACGGTGGTTTCGTCTCGATCGGACTAACGGTTTCGAAGATATCGGCAAATGTTTTTTAAGCGCTAAATCACAACGCTACACAGACCGTAAGGCAAAACCTAGCATGTTTGGTATCTGTGGACACGGCAACGATTCAGGAACTTAAGGAGATCAGTCAACCACAGCCAGAGTTATAAGCATTTGAAAATAAATTGTACCACTAGGTGGCGCTGTTTCGAAACTTCTCAGGCTCCTTCAGGGCATCGTACTAATGACTCATACCGAGTTTCGTAACAATTCGTTCATGCGTTCAGAAAATACAGCATTTTAGCACATAATTCAAAATGGCCGACAGCCAAAATGGCCGATATAGGAAAATTGGATATCAGTCGAATCGACATGACGCCCTGAATCTAACGAGACTGCTTTTATGATTTTTGGACAAATCTATCAGAAGTTATAAGCAAAAATAGCCATTTTCTGTATCTCCGGACCAGTAGGGGGAGCTGCGCCGAAACGCAGCATGTAGCCTCAGGTCATGCTTGTGATGTACCAAGTTTGGTCTTAATACGATAAAGCGTTGCGGAGATACAGCCTTACGTCTGTTTTTGCAAGCGCTACGTAAAATTTGTTTGTGCGTTTATCGAAAACGGCTTGACGAATCAACTTGACTTCCACAACTTTTGGTCCCCACTGCCTGAAGATGATCTGGTGAAATTTTGGTGAAAATCGGACAAATCGTCTTGGACGAGTTTGAAAAAGTAGGCTTTTTGAACAATTCAAAATGGCGGCCATTTTTTTTTCTGACGGAAAAGGATGTCATAGGGTGCAATCGAATCGTCATGAGCTCCGGAATCAGACGAAAAAAGAATTTTGTTGATAGGCCTTACGGTTCAAATGTTATTAGCATAATAAAAGTGACATTTTGGACAGGTGGTGGCGCTAGAGGGAATGAGTTAGAGACAACAAAATTGGTGTATTTAATGTTGGGACTGTCCTCTATCAGAATGTCAAACCAAAACAACTTTCCCGCAAACGGTTATATGGGCTGCCATAGATGCCCAGTCGGAAGAAGAAGAAACGGAAGAATAAGAACCGGAACAGATACAATAGGTGCCTCCGCACCTTCGGTGCTTGGCCCCTAATAATAACTAGCATATGTAAAACAGACTAAAGGAAAGTTTGGTAAAGTTTGGTCCATGAACATAATATAATTCTGATGAACCAAAGAAAGATCAAGTGGTATCTGCAGATACTCTACTGTCGTTATTCCACATTTAACATTTTAAAAACCTGCATGGATTATACTCTCCATATATATGGTGGTTTATATGCTGTGACGAATGAATCTAGACTGTCAGGTACAAAATCTCTGCATTTGGAAGCACGATTAAGCTTATTTAGGATCAGAGCATGTTTTTAATAGTCCTTAGGAGAAATGTGCCAAGCCTGTCAGGCAATTCCCTGTGCTCACGCTGCTCTAGTCAAAGACATGATCAGCCAAGCAAAAGGCATTTTCACATAAGGCCAACATTTGCATAGACTTATAATAAATACTGCATCTCATTAAAATAATCTCTTCAGTCATTTTGTGTTGACCAATTCATGTTTTGTAAAAAATGTCATGAGAATGGTTGCATAACACTAAATTCTGACTGTTCCTGTTGTAAAAAAAACACAGGTTATCATTATTAGTGGCCATCAGGGCAAAAATAAAATGCTACAAAGGTGTGAAATATGGCAACACAATTGAAAACCAATTCTATAGCCTGTAAATAGACTTTTACACACACATTCAGTGACAGAAAGCTCTTCAAACAGAGTTGTCCCATTCAGTCTCCACACCATCTGGCTAACAGTAAGTGCTTGTATATTTACATGGAGGTCTCAAGAGTGTGTTTGTACTCAGGACTGCGGTGCTACTGTAACCAGCTAATGGCGGTAAAGGGATGTGGTCTTGGAATATGGTATTCATCTGTGTGTGTAGGTAAAACAGCAGCTTCAATGCTCTACATCAACACTGATTGAACAGGGTTAAGATGACAAATAGTCACAATGGGAGCCCACAATGGAGACAAGATCAATCTGGCAGCTTTGGCAGCATGGAATGAAGGTGAAACTGGTTTATTCATTGGCATCATTAGCTCATAGAGGAGTTCCTGTCCCATTAACTCAATCGCTCTGGAGTTGAATTCATTCCATGGGCATGTGCTCCCTGAATCCCTGTCTGATGGGATCTGGAAAGAAAACAGACATACGAAACAAGTTCCTCTTTTAACAAAACCTCACGTCTAACTAGTGGTTTAGACCTAATGGATCGTCAACAGCGTTTGGGTTTCCATACTGATGCCATTTGACTTCCAGATGAAGTAGGTTCAGTTTTGACATTGACACAACTGGCTTCAAAAAAAGTCTTGTATCAAGAGAATATTATTACAATCACCACAAAATCATCTGCCAGCAAGGTTAAATGGTGGTAATAATTACACCAAAAATGATGACAGGTGATGTTTTCACTCATGACTGAGTTGAACCAAAGGGCATACATTTAGCAAAAAATTCCCATCAAAAAGCATGACTGGGTTCATTTAGGAAAAACATTATTTTACATTCAGAAAGTGAGCGAGTTCACCAAATGTGTGTTAAAACAATTGAGCAGCACGACAATATCACACAGAACAGCAGAAATTTGGGGTCATTCATTACCACATCCCGCCCCGTGGGAAATTACATCGGCAAAAACTAAAGCAAACCCCCTTTAGTTATTCAAATACACACATTTATGATGACTAAAGAAATGATGGTTCTCCATTAAAAATACTTGGCTGGGCATTGTTCCTGTGCCAACATGTGGGGAACCAAGTCTCATGGTTTCCTCAGATTTTTCCTTCTGTGAGCAGACAGACTTTGAGAACAGCCACGTTTCTCTAATCCTTTACCAGCACTGAGGCTTTTGGTCTAAACCAAACTACAGTAGGGACATTCCCTTTATACCAGTGATGACAAAACTGGCAGAATCAGGTCAAGAAATCTGATGTTTATATGCCACTGCCGCAACCTATTATGTCCTTAAAATTGAGCAAACAGAAATAATGACAAAGAAAAAAACAAAAACAAGAAGTACTACATTTTAATATTTTTGCATTTTAATAATGTTTACTTTTCATTTTTTAAGCTATGTTTATTATATATGTGTTTGCAATGTGCATTGTATATATAACATTTTAAATGGTTAAATAAAATATTTACCGGTAAGTATTTAAAAAAAAAAAAAAATTTTTTTTTTTTTTTTTGCTGTGGTACCTAAATTGGTATTGAGAATTGCTGGTATTATAAAGATTTCTGAAATTTTGGTACCTTGGAGTAACCTTTGGTTACATATTTTGCTCTTAAAGGGAAAATTCACCCCAAAAAGACAATTCTGAAATTATTTACTCACCCTCATGTTTAAAACCTGTATGACTCTTTCTTCTGTGGATATTTTTAAAGCAACACCAAGGAACTTTTCCTCTGCGTTCGCCCTACAGGTTGGAAGCGAAATTGTCCATTACCGCTGTCGTAAATAATTTAGCCTACTGCAGCCTACTGTCGCACGCACACGCTCTCTGTTTATCCAGCACCGGCTTTGGAATCAACAATGGCCACAGACAAGGTAGAGTATGATGCATGATTTTATGAAAGACATCACAAACGAAGAAAAACTATGTATGCCGTAAAGCAGTTGAATTTTGCAGTTCTTTTTGTGCTCCGGTTACTACCCGAAACCCGAAGTTACATAGTGCCAGTAAAAGCGATACAGACAACGTCAGGCTATGGCAGACGTGTCATTTAACCTATTGTAAGTCGATGTACCATCACAAGGGTCTTCGAAATATATTATGAATGTTGAAAAACTACATAGTGTTACTTTAAAGTCAGCGGGGTCAAAACAATATTAGACCCTACTGACTTTCATTCTATGGAACAAAAACACTTTTGAAACATATTTTGTGTTTAACAGAAGAAAGAGTGTTATATAGGCTTTGAGTGAAATGGGGGTGAGTAATGACAGCATTTTCATTTTTTTGGGTGAACTATTCCCTTCAGTACAATGCTATTCCGTTCCAATCGGCTCCCAGATCAAACCATAGGTCTGAGACTCTGAACCTGCATGTTAATACATTAAATCAGTTAATATTATAACCAGCCCATCACAAACATGTAATCATTTAATTTAAAACGCTTGTGAGACAATAAAAAAAAAAAGTAATCAAGATATATATATATTTTTTTTTTCACCACAATGTGAATATGCACCCATTGCATGTTCTTTGCACAGTCTTTTGCAAGAGTGCTTTTGGGTGTTTTCTATTTTAAAAAAAACAACAACAACAAGAAAAAGACTTACTGGTTTTGTGCCAAGCAGCCTGGTGCCAAAATGCCATTTGTATCAGTTGTCTGCTTCAGGTGTGTGAGCTCCAACATGTCCACCTGAACATCAGTCACATGACCTGGCAACGGTGGTAACACTGACAGGATTTTCTCAACCAGATTGTCACCATGATGGCCAACAGCCCCTATAGATTGGGAAATAAGAGAAACAGGAAAAAGTCAGTTAGTTTTGAAAGGACACAGAATTAGAACAAGTCAAACTGTGTTATAATATATGCCACCATGATGTGGCATAAGGCAAGGCACCACTGGTGAACAGAGTAAAAAAAAAAAAAACTGGGCTAATAAGTTTCACTATTCTACCCCAGCTGATTACATTAAGATAATTGTTTTGTCTTACAAGTTTTGTTATGTTTAATATGCAAATAGGCTTAGAATAGAAATCTACCTGGAAAAGCCAGGTTCAAAATTCTTGTTTTATTTTGCTGGCATGTTAGAGTTTAAGGTTTTTACACAGGCCATTTGGATATCTATATTTATCACCCCATAAATACTTTTACCAGCAAGAAAAAGACACCATATTTTACCAATAAAATGTTACAAATCAAGCAGATTATATAAGAATATACCCCTCTGTGAACCCCTATAGAATATAGATAAATTTGGTGTAGACAAGTGTTACTGAAGTGGAGATTTCTGGCGCCGTGCATGATTTTTTTTTTTTTTTTGAGAAAATAGCCAATATAGCTATGTAAGGTATTTTTTTAATCTAAAGATACAAATAGATACATTTTAATAAAATAAACACTTAAATGTGTATTTTTCTTCCACTAGTCTCAAAGAAGACATGTTATGCAAGTAAAATAATTCATAATCTCAAAATTGACCAGTCCATGAAAAATCAATGGTTTTTCCTGTAGTGCCTTGCCTTGAGTACCAATGATTGAATATGTATTTAGACACATTGGACTACACCTGTAAGATCAAGGGTTCTATCAACAAACACCACTGATGCTTTATTGGGGGCCGCCTTCCTCCTGTTTTTGGCCTGTGGGTGATTGGCGAGCTCTCCTGCGATCAGACGGCTCATCGGACCCACCGAAAAGCTCTCCTCACGGGTACTGATGAACTCAAACAGGGTGTTGAGGGCCGAAGCCAGAGCTTTAATCTGAATCTGCAGCTCAGGTGGGAGAGAGTGCATATCCACATCCATCAGACTCCCAAATCGCTTTTTCTCCGGCCTCTTCTCGTTGATGGACTGAAGATCAACTTCCAATAAAGGGAAGATATCAGAGAAAGCAGGCAAAAGTTGAAGGTGCTGCGTCAGAGGGGCGAAGACCACAGGAGCATGCATAACCTCAGAAGTATAGTTCATATCACCCATCCACTCACACAGTTTCTCTTCAAACTGCTCAAACACCGGGTTCCTCTCCAGATCAGCGTTCACATTATTCGCAAGCAGGTGAAGGGAGTGAGGAACAGTTGTGAAAACCACACAGTACTGGAAGTGACTAAGGGATATGATGTCTTTGATAATGTCTGCGGTTCTACCTTTCAGCACGGTGCTGACCACAAACACAGCTTTGGGTTCATTCTGTCCACCTGCTTCAAAACTTGAGAAGAGTTTGATGTTTCGAGCTCCAGCCTCAAACAGAAGCGCAGCTCCTCCGTTCCAGTGCAGACTCTCCGAACACCGATCATCCATGAAAACAACAGCCTTTTTTACTTTTGATAGCACTTTTTCCCACGTCTGACCGGGGAAGCAGACGACACCATCCGTGGGCAACATATTTCCGCAAATTCTGGCGTTTTAAATTGAGATGAACGAAAAAAACAGCAGAACTGTCAAACAGACACAATTCAAAACAAACCCATGTGAGTCTCTCAAAGGTGACGTGGCGCAGAGGCGTCGCGGTAGTTATGCGTCATGGTGTAGCAATCAGCTGGGAGTTTTGAAAAGTGAAATATGATGATATATTATATTGATGAAAATTGCTTGCCTTTTCAACATGGTGGCCTTTGATTATATGTTCATTGTTTAAAATATTGTAACACATTAAAAGGTAAGAATAAAGGCACGGATTTGTCAGTTATAACAAAAGTTTTGAATAGTGAAGTGAGCTCGCGTTTGTCGATAAATAAATAAATAAATAAATAAATAAATAAATAAATAAATGAACAAACTTTCCGCTTTTAATTTGTGAAACTGAACTTCCTGTGGTCCTGCACACGTGCGCGTGCAGTGAGCTGCGTCTCTTTGGTAACGCGCACCTGCTACACCAGCACGCGGCGTGTCACTACTGTGACAGCTGTGACAGTAACCCCTGAAACTATTATCACACTACGTGACGTTACTTTGTCGAACTCGGTGAATCATTTAAATAAACTGAGCCTCTGATCTCTCAAATCAAAGAGCAAAAACCTGGAGGTGATCATGTCCACACGAGAGGTAGAGAAAACAGCTGATGAGAGCACTGATGACGAGACTGACTGGCTTTATGGAGGTGAGAAATAAACAAACGGACGATCAAACTTTAAAAATGTTTGCGTCCTCGTGATGAGATGAAAATAAGCACCTGACCAACATCTACCAAACCAAAAGCATACGTTTTTAAGCAGGGATCTGACCCTACGGTTATTACAACAGAGAGAGACCGTTATTTGTCCAGCTGCACGCTTTTCGTAACATTTACATTCAAATCTACCATACAGAGATATGGCATAAATTAATTTACACACCTAACATAACACAATGTAAGTGCTGCAACATTTAAAAGCAGTTGGACAGCTAAACTCTTTAAACTCTTAATTGGTTATTTATTTGTTTGTTTGTTTTATTTGTTAATTCATTTTCCATGTAAAATATGGCATAGGTCATGACAAATGCTGTATTATGTTCAATTTAGAGGAATCAGAGTGAAGAAAAAATCTATATAATCTAATGTAGAGATTACATTCTGAATATCAGGTTTTAAAATGGTCTTAAATTGATCCATTCTTAAACTTGCTGCATTTTACATTATGAAATTGATTCCACCATCTTATAACTTTTTTGATTCATGTGAAGTCCCTCATATGTGTTCTGACTGTGTGTTTTTTTTTAGTTGTTTTGTGTTTTTGAATATCATGCAGTTGCTGATATGTATATGGCCAAAAGATGAAATTATTGGCTTGTAATGTAGAGAGATATTTATTACAGACTAGGCTACTACTTGCATAACATGCATATAAATGTCAGTTGTCTCTCTGTATCAATAATATTTACTTAGTAAGATGATATTGCTTAGTTTTATTGCAAAGCTCCATAGTTTTTGCTGTGGGAGGTATATGTGACATATCATTCAGTGTAATACATTGATTATCGAGAGATCTGGGCTGCATTTCCCAAAATCATCGTAAGCCTAAGTTGATCGTAGAACAATTGCCACCAATGGTCTCTACGATCAACTTAGGCTTATGATGTTTTGGGAAACGCAGCTTGATCTCTTATATTTGATGCTTTTAAAAATATTACTCACAATATAAAAGCTTTTCTTACATTAATGTAAACAGAAATCAGTATCAGATTTCACAGCAAAAAGACACATGTACCATGACCTGTATGGGGTTGTTTTTAGAATTTTACTTGCTAAAAATATAAACTATCAGTCAGTTGGCAGAAGACGTGGTAGATTGTGTACAACAGGTTTTTCAGCAAAGGATTGATTACATTGACAATTTAGAAGCCATAGAAATTTGTGTATATAAAATATAATAGAGTAGGCTTTATAATTAACTATAAACTTCTTAAACTTTAATCTATTTACAACATCTGGCTGTTTTGGTGTGAAAACACAAGTCTTGTGCTAATCTCTTTATCCTCAATAGATGACAATTTTGACGAAGCAGAGACAACAGAAAAGGAAGTGTTCAGGTGAGTGTGCCAAAGCAAATGTCTTGAGCTATTGATGAGTTTCCAATGAAAAACTTGCGTTTTGATGACGTGGAACTTGGTTGATAGTTTCTAATATGTTACCATCACTGGCCTTTTATCGTCTGTATGAATGGATGCTTATCCAGACTTTTGTAAACTACGCAGTTCACAACTCTGCATCAAAGCTCTAAAATCTCTAAAAGTGTTATAATGATTGCTATACCCCTGAGCGTAATAGTTTGAACTCTGGTGTAAAAAGACAGAAATATGAAGTAAAAACTGGTGCAAAGACCTTTGGATTAATTATTGCAGTATTTTGTTGGCATAGCTTTAATCAGGCAGTTTGATTTATTAATTTTCTCCAAAATGTCCGTTTGCCTTTTTTTTTTAAAAAGTAGCTCTTCCTCACATTTGATTAAATTTGCATACAAATGTGCTTCATCAGCATTTACTAATACATGTCCCCAACACAAGCACAAGCACACGCACACATTAACATTTAAATTCTCTGCCGTTGTGGGACTTTCTGCTGCTGGCAATGTCAGTAACTTTCAGGTCACTTTAGCCCCGGCTGATTTTGCTTTTGAACTGAAAGTTTACGAGACCTAATGGTGTGCCGACTCAGAACGAGAGAGGCTGACACATTTATTTCCTGTTAGGGCAAGTAGCTGTGTACAAATGAAGCGTGTATATTTAATGCCTATTTCACCGCTTAGTAATGACCATGGGTATGGGACACGTCTGTCCCGATAGGCCTCTTTGCAAAAAAATGCTCAGAAATTGGATCAAGCCACGCGTGTCTGATGGAACTCTTTGGACGCTGCTTGTTAAATTCAGCATTGGATGTGCACAGAGCTAATACAGTATAAGCTCATCTTATGTATGTGCTCACTGGAGTAGGAATGAGAAGGAATATTAACCATTGTTTTATTCCTCTGCTTCCCAACATAGTGTAGAGACGTGTTAGCTGTTTCTTGGAGTCGATGCAGCGTTTTTCATCGGTTGGATTGCTTTACCTTCATTAGAGTCGGGGCAAAACTCAAACCCAAGCGAGAATTTCCCCTCACGTTGCATTGGCCTTAAATAAGCCTGATGAGGCCACAGTGATATAGGCCTCACTTAAACTAATGTAGGCCTGCAGCTAAAGATGTGCTTGTAAATTGATCCTACTCATTGGCCATTTTTGCTTAAAGCATTTTTATTGTTCTGTAGCTTCAATTAGTGCATGTGATTAAATCAGACAGGCAGATGACGCTGAAAGGAAGTGTGTGCGTCTGTTTCTCCTACAGAACACACACCTGACACTTCAATTAAGAATACGTGATTAATACACGCGTGTATTTTTATAATATGTGTGTCTTAAAATAAAAATGTGATAATTTGCTTCAAACCACTTGTGTATGAATTGCTTTCCCAAACTGTCAGTTATTTAAATTGAATCCATATTTTTCCCTAGTTTGAAAATGTAACTAAATCTCTCTCTTTTTTTTTTTTTTTTGATCATTCAATACATTTGCATCATTGTATAATCTAATTGGTTATAAAATGTCTTACTTCCGCAGTGCTCTGATTGGTGATGTGGATGGTGTGAATAGACTCAGCTACCAGGTTCTTGTTTTAGCAAAACATGTTTTAAACTTTTTATTTATTGAATTTTGGTCATGATAATATAGGGCATTGATTTAACTTTTTAAATTTTTAACTTTAACACATCCGTTTGGTTTTTCCCCCTCAAAGGTGAGTGAATCAGACAGTGATGATGATGACGTCTGTGTGACCATCGGTGACATAAAAACAGGCGGATCTCAGGGCTCGTGAGTAATTCAGTCAGAGGCTTTGACATTGTCTATGTCATGTCTATGACATATTGACATATATTGTCTATGATAATGTCATATGACATTCTCATGTCATACAGAGATAATTATGATGTCTTAAGGCATTTTGGGTCTAATAAATTGCAATAATGATACTTAATTGTCTCTTTGTGGTTTACTCTGTAGGTCATTTGGTTCCAGTTCCATCAATCTGAACATAAAGTCCTCTGTATCAGGTAATTAATCTGTTGATTTGATATTCAACTCATATACTACTCTGTAGTAAAAACAATTTTTAAATATTAGAACAGTTTAATTACCAAACACGTAATGTGCCCCAAATTTACTGCATTATTTTCCCCATTACATCATTTGGACCTATTGCTAACAAGTAAAAAAAAAAAAATTCTCTGTTTTTACAAATTTTGCGGTGTTGAGTGTATTCCACCCCGAGTTTTTGTAAAGGGATTTGATTGAAAATTATCAAACAAATATTTTTCTTTAATTTATAGAAAATATATATATTTTTTATTAATGAATAGAAAACAATACAGCTCCGAGCTCATCTAATTGTGTTTTAATTTGACCTCCTGAGGTTTTCCAAAAGTAAACTTATCTTTGATCTTTGACCATTTATTTAGTAAAATAAAAATTACACGTCTTATATTATTACAGTATATGGACCCCTTTAGGAAATTTCTCTGGGTTTAGTTTGATCTGTATGTGGGAATCCAGCCTCTAAAGTCTTACCTACTGTGAGTCAGGCTCCAAGTCTAGAGGGCTGGATCTGGATGCTGAAGGCAGTGTCCTGCAGGTGGATGTGGAGTCCTTTGAGGAGAAGCCATGGAGGAAACCAGGTGCAGTTGATTGCGTTAAGACTTGTAAAGTGTGTGTGTGTGTTAGTGTATCTCAGATTCAAATGTACGTTTTCTCTAGTACAAACTCTCACAGCGCATGTTGTGTATAAACGCAGGTGCGGATCTGTCTGACTACTTTAACTATGGTTTTAATGAGGACACCTGGAAGTCATACTGTGACAAACAAAGACGATTACGCATGAGCCTAGAGATCCTGAGCCTATCGTCATCCAGCAAAATAATGGTACATGAAAGCACTATATAAATCCCTCATTCATTCATTCATTAAGCCACTTGTTAGCAACCACCTTTTTCAAGAGACGCAACAGCTAAAAAAAAAACACAAGTGGGTTAATGCTGATGTATTATGTCGTAGAATAAAACGTGAAAGTGTCATGAGCTTGTGTTCACCACAGACTTTATTTCAGCCATTTGACAAAAACGCATTGACTTCTAGACGATGGAACCGGACGTGCTAAAATGCTAACTTGTTTCCGCGTTTTGACCTACAAAGAGTGATGTCATGCACCACTCTATTGCCTTGTCTGCCAGATTTAAGTTTTTTATTTTTTCCATTGAGCTTGTTGCAGTGTATTCTGGGACTGCCTTCACCTTAGAATTTGGCTAAAACAATGTATCTTAGGAGGCATCTTACTGGATTTTTACCCTTTAGAACACATTTTACTTTGGAAGCACTTATGGTGACTTAAAATGCTGCCACTTTAGACGGCCCAAGTATCACTTGTCTACACAGAATATGTGTCTATTTATATGAATGCGCTCTCTCTCTCTCTCTCTCTCTCTCTCTCTCTAGGTGCATCAGAGTTCTAGTGATCTGCTGGAATACTCATCCAGGTGTGTACATGAACCCTAAATCAACCTTATCAGTATTAACCAATCAGACCAACCCATACACACATTTCAGACACTTTCTTTCTTGAAACAAGATGTGGGTCAACGATAACAGATTGTTAATTTTTCTGGTGAACTGTCCCTTTAAAACACTGACAATAGCCAACATTTTGGTTTAAAATGTCTTTGGCTTGAGTCCTAAAACCATTTACAGGTATTTTGAAGTATTTTCCCAGAAGTAGAGAGGATGCTTCCAAACTCAGCACACATAGGCTATATATCAGCCCACTATTAGCTGTCATTTAAATTGAAGAGGTGCACCTATGGAACAGCTTACAAAACGTAAGAGAAGGCCAGTCAGCCTTTGCATACAGTGTAAAACAAATTGTATCAATAATCTCTAATGAAGAGGCAGTAGTGTTACTATAGTTTATTTTTTTTACTCTTTCTCTGACCTTTTCCTGGTCTGTTCCCTACTGTTGGTATGACCTGCCCAACTCAACCAGAGCGGCTGAGTCCGTGTCCATTTTCAAGAAATGGAAACGATGCAACATTTGATCCATTAATACTAACACTTTATCTTCTATTCTATATCTATTATCTTAAAAAAAAAAATACAGGTACTGCGTTAGATTAAACTGGGAAGGGTCATAGCACTTGCATATTGTTGTCCTATTCTTAGTTTAACTGCTTCTATTGTTCTCATTTGTAAGTCGCTTTGGATAAAAGCGTCTGCTATATGAATTAATGTAAATGTAATTTCTGTCTGCGTTTTCTGTATTTTTCTTGAAACATCATGTTTAGTTGAATTGTTTGGGCAGTATAGGACTCTTATTTACTTTGCGTGCCAGCCATGTTCCCTGTAACAGCAGCATTTTGTGATAATGGCTTTCTGCTGTTGTCCTAAATGCTCCATACGCACATTATCATCCCTGTTTACGCCGGGTTTAATTCTTTCTTTCTTTTTTCTTTCTTTTAGCTCTTGATTTCTATCAGCTCTTGTTTTCTGTTCTCCCCTGAAGAAAACATCCTGACTGTTGAAACCTCCTAATATTTCACTATTACTTTTCTGAGACACAACACAAACACACACACACCATGGTTCAGTCCTGGTGGTCCAGACTGCTTTTGGTCCTGGGCAGGAGTTAGCGGGGGTGATTTTTAATCAGCCGTTCCTTGAACTTCTCTTCGATCAGTTGAAGGTTATGCCTTGCTCAGGGGGACGTGTATGAACTGGAGCATTCAAGGGTAAAGCAACAGTCCGGCTTTCATTATTACACATACACGCACAGACAGGATGCAGGAGTCAGTCACAGTACGCCCGTTTAAACACAGAGCATGAGGTGGCATTTTCGGAATTGAACAAAGATTGTTATTCGATCTTGTTCAGCTACATTATAATGCAGTGTTTTTGCACCAGAAAAAAATAGTTCATTTGAGTTCATGTGCATATTCAGGTATAGCTTGACTGCTTACTCTATGAATGAGATATGAATTTCTATAAATTCTATTTTCATTCTTTTTAAATCTATTTTCTAAATGCATGTTTTTTTTTTTGTTTTTTTAAATCAAAATGTCATATCTGGATCTTGCAGTAAGTCTTCTCTCTGGTGACATATGCAGGACTTCTCCAATCATTTAATCTGCTAAAACCCTGTCCCTGCAATCTTGTTTTCCTCTGCCTCCATTTTTGAATGCAACACCCACATCTCATAATCCAATCACGATAAACGTCACAATACAAAAGAAAATAATCTGTTGCTATTTCCTTTTCGCAACTTTAAAGGGATAGTTCATCCAAACATTCTGTCATTATTTACTCACCCTCATGTCTTTCCAAACCTGTATGATTTCCTTTCTTCTGTGGAACGTTAAAAAAAAGTTATTTTGAGAAATGTCTAAATGTCAAAACTGTTTGGTTACCAACATTTGACAAAAAATATTCTTTTGTGTGAAGAAATTATGAGAGAATTTTAATTTTTGGGTGAACGATCCCTTTAAATAGAGAAATCTCTGCCAAATGTTTACTGCATGAAGTACAGTGATTAAAAATACACAGCATGCGATGAGAGCAGACTGTGAATTTTTAATGTCCCTTTTTTATAAAATCATGAGAGGGTAGCACTTAAATCCACTGTCGTGTCTGCTGAAAGTAGGTGACACACCAGAAGTGAGTCAATTTCAGGCTTTTATATTTGTTTTTTTCTGTAGTTGACTCTGTCCCAAACTTCACCATCAGAAAATGAACAATGACAGAGACTTTTGCAGACAGGCTGACCTTTACTTGAACGCTTACTTTCTTGCAGCATGCATAATGTTCAATGCAGTATTAATGTGCTCTGTTGTATTTGATGAATTTTTAGTGACTGAAATAGGTTATTGCCTAGTTCATTTGTGCATTACTGAAGATATTTGTAGCCACGTTTCAGGGGACTTGAAGATTTATGAATGGTGATGTCATCCACGGCACAACTTCACCCGAGTGTGTAACTGCTGTGTGTACATGAGCTAAAAATATTATCGTGCACATGAGAGGCGATTTCCCAGATCAGCTGGAAAATAGCGTTGACTGAGGTTGCATGTGTTTCTCTGCGTGCTAAGTGTTCTAGAACAAAAAAAAAAGTGCCAGGATCTTTTGTGTTCATAAAATGTGCACTGCACACTGCAAGCCATTTAATCCTCCTCACTCACACATATGGACTCAACATAATGATCTGACTTTGATTTATGTGTGTGGGTGTGAACAGGAAGTCGAGCGGTTCGATCAATGTTATCGGAGGACATGCAGGGACCATCAGTCGAGTGGAAGGCCGAAGACGTCACAGCGCTGATGAAAATAACATCCAGGTGTGTTTTTGCCTGCTTGATGGACATAAAGAGTACTGATCTCATAAATCTGTGTGATATGTGTGTATTTTAGGTCGTTTCAGAGCAATCCTCGGACACAAAGCTATCCTCCCCAAAGCGGTTGCCCTTCTTTCCTCCAAACATCCCACCTCCACCTTTCCCTCCTCCCTCCATCAGCACCACACCCCCCCTTATACCACCACCCGGTAAGCGAGGTCCACACTGTACACTCATGCACACTCACTGTGTCAGCAGAAAAGGGACTGGCCCATGCTCTGTAGTGACGTAGTAGCATGTGAATGCTACGACATTGCAGGTTTTTCTTCAGCTTGTCCTTGAGCAAAACTCTCACTCATAATAGTTCCAAAATCAAGCAGAACACATCAGAAAAGACACAGTCCTGCATATTAACCAGCATTTTAAATATAAATCAGATTATTATCGGGTCAATCCTCATAATGCTAAGGTTAAAATGAAGATGAAGTTATATTTCTGAATATTTTTGCTTGATTTATTATTTTAATAATTTACCATTCAAAAATTAGGGAATTCATTATTTTATTCAGCAAGGATGCACTAATTTGATCAAAAGTGACAGTAAAGACATTTACAAAAGATTATTTTCTGGGTTTTTATTCATCATAGAATCCTAAAAATAAATGTATTTTGGTTTCCGCAAAATATTAAGCAGCACAATTCATCATTGATAATAATAAGAAATGTTTCTTTAGCATTAAACCGGCATATTAGAATGATTTCTGAAGGATCATGTGACACTGAGGACTGGGGTAATGATGCTGAAAATAGCACAGGAAAAAATTACATTATAAAATATATTAAAACAGTACATATAAATTGTAATTTTTTTGACAATATTACTGGTTTTACTGTATTTTTGATAAAATAAATGCAGCCTTGGTGAGCATTTTTTTTTTTTTCAAAAACAGTCAAAAATCTTACCAACCCCAAAATTATACATATATATTAGGGGTGTCACGATTCTCCAAATCCTCGATTCGATTACATTTTCGATTCTAAGGTCACGGTTCGATTCGATTCTCGATTTTTACTTTTTTTTTTTTTTTTTTTAAGCACAGGTTGCTGTTGCTCCTAAAAAGCTGACATCAGTTCATCGCAATCTCACACATCTCTGTTATTATCAATGAAGCTGACTGCACAATGAATCTTTCATAATATATAGCCTACACTTTGTTTGTTATAATTAGAGGATTTGCCAGCATACAGAATTCAGCACTGAACAAAAAGTCCGTTTTGAGCGGTGAGGAGAGTCTATCTTAAATGCTTCTGATTGGCCATTGCGTTCAAGAAATCAACACATATGTCTGTGATTGGCTAAATCGCTCAACGCTGCAAACATGTTATAAATAGAAACTCTGGCCTGTAAATCGTTTCTATTTTCTTTTAGTTGTTCTTGTTGCTTTTCTGCAACAGATAAATAAAAATGTATTAGTTTTTATATGTTTTATTCATAGATATTTCTACTTTGCGGGAGTCCCGCGAATCGTTTTATTCTCACGCACACACAGAGTGAGTGCATTACCGCCCGCGCTCGCACTCGGCCCTCAAATCTAGTTCCGCGCCGCACTCTATTGCGTTGGGAGTGCACGTCTATAGATCAAGAGCCCGGCCCGAGGATAGTGACGGGAAATATCGGCTCGGGCATAGAAGTTAGAGGACTCACAGCCTTTCAACACGTGTGTTCTTTTTTTCCGCGCCGTGATGAGTCGTTCATGAACGATCCGTTCAATTCCTCTGTCACGCGACAAATGAACAAAAGACTCGGAAGGTCAAGTAATTATTAATGTTCCCTGTAAATTATTTTTGACTGCATTATAATGATTTCTTAATTCAGAATATGATCAAGATTGCGTAGGTGGATGTGTTCGGGGAATTTGCCTGTTAAAAGTATAACATTTAAAGCCCCTGAAATGACTAGAAAAAAGATTAGTTAATTTTGATGAACAAGATTGAACAATAGAGTCAGTAAAACGATCCGAACTTTCCATCACGGGTGCGACATGGGGGCGTGGCAGCATCGACGATTCCATTTTTTATTTCGTTTTTTGAGATTGTGAATTAATTTCGATCGATTTCGATTTAAAATCGAAATCGTGACACCCTTAATATATATATATATATATATATACACACACACAATAATAGATCTAATTTTCTAAAATGTACGTGTATGATCCAAGTGGTAGATAAAGCTGGACTTTTTTTGACCTAAGACCAGCACATTTTCACATAACAGCCCAAGGGAGGTCAAAGGTTGTGTTGATGTTTTCATTGCACTGCATTGTACATATGGTCAACCGTAGGGAATTTGTGGTTGCCATGACAACATGTATCCATGATGTGATTGATTCACACCCATGTTGAGCAACCTGCTGCCTTCTCCTGGTCTGAAGAGAACCTTCAAATCCTAAACACATGTCTTATTAGTGCACTTAAAGCATTTTTTAAACAAGTTTATTTTTGGCAAGTATGATATAGCAAACTGCACTGAATCTACTTCCATTGCCCAATGAAGTAGTTTGTATATTTGTTAAAGGGTTAGTTAACCTAAAAAATTAATTTCTGTCATTAATTATCCTCATTTCGTTCCAAACCCGCAAGACTTCGTCTTAGAATTCATCTTCGGATCACAAATTAAGATATTTTTGATAAAATCCGAGAGCTTTCTGTCCCTCTATAGACAGCAACGCAACGACCAATTTCAAGGCCCAGAAAGGTAGGAAAGACATGGTTAAAATAGTTCATGTGACTACATTGATTCAACCTTAAAGGATTAGTTTTTTTTAAAGGATTTACTTTTGCTGATAATTTACTTACCCCCATGTCATCCAAGATGTCCATGTCTTTCTTTCTTCAGTCGAAAATAAATTAAGGTTTTTGATGAAAACATTCCAGGAATTTTCTCCATATAATGGACTTCAATACGCTTATTTCACGCAGCCGTTATTTTGAAATCGAAAGCGAGGCTCCGGTGGGAAGAACCCCGGAAGTTAAGATAAACAACAATGCCTTGGACTACCAACCTGAAGCTGCTGCCGCGATTTACACTATTGGATGTTAATATCCAATATAGGATATGTATATAGTTCATTCCTGCTTCTTTTTTTACTTTCTGAAAATTTTTTTTATTTATAAATGAATTTCACTGTATATAGTCTAAAGCAGCCTTTCTCAAACTTTTTTCAGTCAGGGCACCTTTCAAAAGTGCATAAAATCTCAAGGCACCCCAGCGTAAAATATAATTTAAAAACACTGCATAACCCAAAATGTAAATGCAAATGTCCTGTTTATTTAGACAGAATAGTAATGAACAGAGCATAATACGAACTGTAAATAACAATAATAATAACAACTTTATAGCACCTTTAAAAACACAGGTTTGCAAAGTAATTCACAAAATAATTAATCAGAGCTACAAATGCCATAAAACCGTAAGAGGTGGACCGCCCAATACAAGAACCCAACAACAAATCCAGACCAGGAGAACTAAAATGAAGTGCAGGATGCAGTTAAAATAAAATTAAAAGGGGCAGACATGAAAAAAAAAATATATACAATACGATAAGAAAAAGATGCATGTTAAAAAATGCACCAGAGATAAGCAGGAATGTTTTTCCATATAGTGCTTGTTTTCATCCGTGCCATGCGCATGCACACACACCCACATACACATACACCCACACACACAAACAATAATCCACAACGAGACAAGCCGGGGGTGGGGGTGACCACAATCAATGAGAGACGTGAGCCTGGTGCGACGCACACAGCCGCCCTATCCTGGGAGGGATGGATGAGAGGCAGACACGGAGCTCCTGGTCCACAGTCCTCAGTCGCTCCCTGTACTTGTTCTTGATGTACGTCAGGCTTGAAAAGCTCAGTTCGCACAGATAAGTTGTGGAGAAGGGTAGCAAAATGGGTGCTTTGGGTGCTCGAGCCCCTGCCCTATTTCAAAATTAATCAAAAGTGCCCTTCTCAAACACATATCAATGATAATATTGTGGTCAATAAATTTTTTTTTATTTGCTTATAATTAACATGACAATGTGTACAAAACTAAAGTGGCCTAAATCCACGTTTATTTTTACGTTTCTGTCAGTCTGAGGTGTTGTTGCTATAACGCGTTGCTATGGGTTGCGTCACTTGCGTCAAGTTGTGTGTGTGTCTTGCTTCGGTCTTGTGAGATGGATTTTTATGGTTAATTTTATATATATATATATTTATCTAAAATGAATTTACAATTTTATTAATACGTTCATATGTTTAAAAAGAAGAAGAATGTATTTATGTAAATTCAAATATATTTATATATGAAATGTCAGATTTTTTATTTTTTTATTTTTTTAGCCTACGTAATTTTTTGGCGGCACCCCTGACACAGTCAGGGGGCACCCCAGTGTGCCGCGGCACCCACTTTGAGAAAGGCTGGTCTAAAGTATGAAAGAAATTTATGTACATGTTTAGAATAACTAATTTCTACATTAAACACAACAATACACCATCGCATTCGCGACTCTCCTATGATTAAAGGCGACACTTCCGGTTTTCTTCCCACCGGAGCCTCGCTTTCAATTTCAAGATAACGGCTGCGTGAAATAAGCGTATGGGCCCCAAATGGTTCAAGGTCCAAATGACAGTTTCAGTGCAGCTTCAAAGGGCTTTAAACGATACCAGACGATGAATAAGAGTCTTATCTAGCGAAACGATCGGTCTTTTCAAAAATAAATAAAAAAGTTTAAGTTTTATATGCACAAATGCTCGCCTTGCTCTGTTCTGTGATGCGCGTTTGTGACGGCACGTAATACGCAATTACGTTGAAAAGGTCACGCTTTAGTGTTTACAAATGTGAGGAAGGAGGACCATATACACATTCAAATGTCTTTGTGTCAGTTTACCGTTTAAAATGCCCATTTCGTGTGCATATCCTGGGTGTTTTAATATTAAAAAGGCTTCTTCCGTCAAAGCGTGACCTTTTCAACGTAATTGCGTATTACGTGACGTCACGAACGCGCATCACAGAACAGAGCAAGGCGAGCATTTGTGCATATAAAACTTAAACTTTTTTATTTATTTTTGAAATGACTGATCGTTTCGCTAGATAAGACTCTTTAAAGTTTAAATCCCTTTGAAGCCGCACTGAAACTCATTTGGACCTTGAACCGTTTGGGGCCCATTGAAGTCCATTATATGGAGAAAATTCCTGGAATGTTTTCATCAAAAACCTTAATTTCTTTTCGACTGAAGAAAGAAAGACATGGACATCTTGGATGACATGGGGGTGAGTAAATTATCAGCATAAGTTTTTTTAAAAGTGAACTAATCCTTTAATGTTACGAAGCGACGAGAATACCGTTTGTGGGTAAAAAACAAAACAAAAATAATTACTTTATTCAACAAATTCTTCTCTTCTGTGTCAGTCTCTGACGCTGTAGTGGATGAACCACTGTAGTCCCACAGACAATGTCTTTACTACCTTTCTGGTCCTTGAAAGTGGTGATTACGTTGCAGTCTATGGAGGGACAAAAAGCTCTCTAATTTTTTTGGGTGAACTAACCCTTTAATGTGTTCTCTGTGTTAAAATATTGCACACTAGGGCAATGCAGTGAAATGCCCCAAAATGATGTTTATGCTTCGGTTCAAGGTTAAAGTTCAGTGCTAAACCAGATGCACTTCAGCAGCTGTGCATGTATCATTTGACAGTGACTAAATATTGAGCGTGCATGTGTCTCTGTAGGAGTCTGACAACATGTGTGCTTGAGCTAGTGCGTCTGTATCCAGGTGTGTGTAATTCTCTCCAGGTTTTCATCTGCAGCGCAGGCTTGCTGGCTCTCAGGTTGGCTAACTTCCTGCTCAGATTCTGCTCCGCCTCACTTTCAACAGGAAGTCTATAGTTGAGCGCTCTTAACTCTTCTCCTCTTCTGCTTCAAAGCCCCATCAGAAATCGCCTCCTGCCAAATCGTACCACTCCTCCTCCAGCCCACTCAGACCTCTTACTTAGACTCACCCATCCTTTTTAATACAGTCAAAATATCAAACTTCCTGGTCAGGCCCAGCCTTTGAAGTTCAGCCTTTAATCCAGAACGGACCATTTTCATTTTATCAAAGAATAAGCTCACCTCCCCAAGTTATAGGCCTCTCTTTCGGACTCGTTCCCCCTGCGGATATCGCTGTACTGTTATGGCCACGCTGTTAATTTTGTGTTGCTAATGTGCTGTGTGCAGAGCCGCCTGCAGGGCACATAAATCGGGGGGCATTTATATTTCTACGGGGTGCCAGCGGCTGCCGAAATCACGTTCAGCTGTGAGGTCTGGTTTGGGTGTGTGCATTTTGCATTTAGTGGGGGGGAGGGTGCAGTAACTCTTTTGAGGGGTATGGCCCGCGAATGCCCCCCTTGGCGTCGGCCCTGGCTGTTTGCAGCTAAAAATAGCTCAAGGCGGGAAGAACGAAAAAGTGCCATGCCAGCACAATTGTGGCACTGGAAATGTGCTGAATAACCCAGCTGTGCTGAAAGAGAGAGAGGGGAAAAAGATGGAGAGAGCCAGTCGTTAAGAGAGGAATGTTTTGATTAAATGGGGTTGTGGAGGAGTTGAGAGCCTTTTTTTTTCATTCAAATCATAATTTTAATAACAGATTTGATAGGAGAGGATTTGAATTTTAAATTTTTGTACTGATAGTCTAAATATTTTTGTACAAAAAGAGTCCAAAATTTTTTTAGAGGACATTAATGGTTGTAAATCTTCATAAAGTACCTTTAAGCACTCTTTGCACAATATTTTTGAAATTATACAACTTCCTAACCCTAGTGAAAGAAACGAAAGAAAGATAGAAAAAAAGAGACAAACGCATACTTGTGAAGAACTTTTTTTGTTACAATCATGAAGAACTTTTTTTGTCACAATCATGTCAACTCTTGTCACTCCAAAAATGTTAAGAAATTTGTTTCATGCATTCATATGGTAATACATTACAGAAACGTTTATGTTATTACTAATGCAATAGCTAACATGAACTAACAATAAACAGTACTTTACAGAATATATATATTGCAATTGTATAGTGAATAATATAGTGAAATATTATTGCAATTTAATATAACCGTTTTCTATTTTAATATATATATATATATATATATATATATATATATATATATATATATATATATATATAAAATCAATAATAATGAAAAGGTGCATTTTCATCAGTCACATGATCCTTCAGAAATCATTCTAATATGCTTATTTGCTGCTCAAGAAACATTTTTATTATTGATTCTTTGATGAATATAAAGTTCAAAAGAACACCATTTATTTGAAATAAATCTTTTGTAACATTTAAAATGTCTTTATTGTCACTTTTGAAAATTTTTATGCATCCTTGCTGAATAAAAGTACTAATTTATTAAAAAAAAAAAACCTAACTGACCCCAAACTTTTGACTGGTAGAGTACATATATATATATATATATGTATAAATACATTTAAATAAATACATTTATAAGAAAAGGCGTTAACTAATGTTAACAAATTTATTTGTTTATTATAAAATGGTACCATACCTTTGACAAATTAGTTTTGTGTAGCCTGTTTTGTCCTCATGCTCAAAATACATATGACAAACTCATATAACATAGAGACAGTGTTTGGAGCATGTGCTAATGTGCACTAGCAGCAGACATGTGATCTTACTGAACTATTTTGTAGCTTTGGCACAGAACTCTGATATAAATTAGCATGGCATCCACAGGCATACTGGGAAAAAAAGCAGTTTAGGGAATAGTTCACAAAGTACATGCTTTGTGCGAGGACTCTGAAGTTTCAAGGACAACACAGATGATTTGCGAGGCTCTGTGTGAGTGGATGCATGCGTTTGAGGGGATGCTGCGTTTCTGCCTCGTTCTGTGTTAACCAGAGCTGCATGAATTCTGTGTTCCTCAAATTACTGTTTTTCTTTCAGCCTTTTTCCAGTCATTTTTGTTGTTGTTGAAAACGGTCTTTTGGAGCTGGCTCCCATCAGGGGTCCGTGGAAAAACAAAAGGGGGATGGTGCCCAGATGTGCACGAATGTTTGCGAGTCTGTGGCTGAGTGTGATCAAAGCAGATAAGTGTGTCTCAGCCATGTGAGGGAGAATGTGTTTTTTGGGGTGCTGCGAAGGCCCATTTGTTTCACGCATTTAAGGGGGGGGGGGGGGGGGGGGGTATTGGTTGGGTCATGGTTAGCAAGGGTAGTAAAAGTTGCAGGCCACTGCATTTGTTGAATTCTGTCTGGATGTGTCATAAACAGTGTTGAGTCATTTGAAGTCAAGACATCTGGACACACGCACACACAGACACAAACATGCATTTGCTATACTAAATTAAATCATATTTTGGTGTTTGAAGAAGTATGTACTCCATGCACACTTATGATTTTAATATTTCTCCTTTTTTATGCTATTTCACAATATCATTTTTCACATAATGTCTGTTTATGCCTGCCGTTTCAGGTTTCCCATTACCTCCCGGTGCCCCTACACCTATGATACCTACATTAGATAGGTAAGTGTTTATTTTGAAGTGGGTATTTTTTCATTAATGATTGATTGTTAAGCTTTATAGCAGGGTTTGTGTATGATATATGGATCATGTGTGTATGTGTCCAGGTCGATCTCACATAGATACTGGAGAGAGAGACAGTGGAGATATAGCAGACAGAGAAAGCATGAACATAGCAGGTCACTATACAAGCAAAAGAGGGAGAAAAAGAAAGACAGAGAAAGAATTGGAGAGACAAGGAGGTAGAGCTTGTGAAAGCGACTTAATAATGTTGCATCGTTGCAGAACACCTGTGCCTTATTCAATAACCTCTAATAATCCAGTTTAACCAGTTAATATTCAGAGGAAGTCATTAGTGGAGTGTCCATTTATGCATTTTAAATTTATGACAAAATATGTTTTAAATTTATAAAATCAAAATGTATTACATAAATTGAAAACGAAAAACAAAATCCAAAATAAATATAAATGAATACGCTTTACCTTTGAAGTGATTAAATAGTTTATGTGGTAGGAACCATGCACATAAATTATGTTGGAATTCATGGAATAGAAATGCTTTATTCATCTTTTTTTACATTTTGCATTTTAAAATGTAATTTATTATGTATTTTCAGCCACATTACTCCAGTCTTCTCAAATCATTCTAATATGCTAATTTGCTGCTCAAGAAACATTTCTTATTATTATCAATGTTAAAAACAGTTGTGGTGCTTAATATTTTGTAAAAAATCATTGAGTGTATTTTTGTAAAAATCATTCAGTGTCCCTCATGACAGATATGATTGACTCTTCCTAAAGCTGTGATTGGCAGCCTTCATGGAGTTTATGGTACAGTAAAACTAGGCTGCAACTACAAAAGCTTTTTTTTTTTTCACTCTGTCAGAGTCGTTACTTCTGTCTCTGTTCCTGCCTGAAAGTATGTAGGGCAGCTCATCAAAATTTCACCCCAGACTTAGAAGAAGAGAAATCAAGACAAAAGCACTAAACTCCCATCTAAACCACACATCCGTGTGTGTGTGTGTGTGTGTGTGTGTGTGTGTGTGTGTGTGTACATGTACTTGTATGCCTTTCAGCTCTCTGACGCCATAACTTATCTTCTTAAAACTAAAATACGGTTAAAAAGCCATCCCTGACCCAGTCAAACACCAAATAAGGCAGAGAGAGACACAGACAGGGTGGCTATGTTTGTGCCTCTGGCCTCCTGTTTACAGGCATCCAGAACTCCCCATCCATCTATGCCTTATAGTCTTCCTCCCTTTCTCCCTAAGACAAACAGCCAAGTCTCTGCCTATCTATTTCCCCCCTCACTTATTTTATTTCTAGATTCACTCCCCTCACAGTTTGACAGGCATCATCATCTGAAGAACATTTGAATGGTTCAGTGCCAATTGTTTTAAGGCTTCTGGGGAATCATGACATTTCCTAAACAATAGGTATATATTACATATTTTGATAGTACACATACAAATTGTATATATTTGTGATTTGTTTTAAAAATATATGCAGATTTTATTTTATAATTATAGAAAATTTAATATTATTTTGTTTATGATATTGGAAGTGTCTGCCGGTTGCCATTTGTAAAATTACAGTTGTGAGCTTGATCGATAATTTTTTAGTAATAAATGACTGTTTTGTGGCAGTTTAAGACGTAGGTTCTTTGCAGACATCAAAATAAACAAAAACTAAAAAATCTAAATACACATTTTGCCACTGATAAGTGACATCTGTGGTTCCCCACTTTTGAAAGGCATTAGTGTGGGTTTTAAATGTATGTCTGCTTTGTTCACGTCTTCGTTAAGCATCAGCATGAGTCATGTGGATTTATGCTCTGTTCATGTCTTTGTCGAGCTTGTAATGGCAAGTTTTATGAAAGCTCTGACTTCTCCCAATTGACTGTCATTTATGTCCTATCCACTGTATTTTTCATGTACAAATGATGTGTAAATTTACAAATGGCATTTGTAAATGTAATGTGTCTGGCTTCCGGTGTCATCCGCTTCCATTTATCTTTAGCTGTACAAAAAAGCTCATTATGCTTCTTGATATTGCAAACTGGTATTTCTTACCCTATTATTTTAATGTAGTGGTTTACTCATAAACATGCTGGTTTGTAGCGTAAACAGTTTTACCATTTACTGCATTTACTGTTATTCTTCTCGTTATTTCCCTATTGCGGCTAATGAACCGGAAGTCTCACACATTTACAGAAAATAGCTTACTTCCGCGTAAAAAAATAAGGTGTATAGAAAGAACCAAAATGGCAGCAGACTCTTTACTTCTCTTTGCTAATTTTATCCTTTTTCACCCTCTTCTGTCCCAACTCCCTCCATTTATTTTTCCATTTCCAGATCCTCAAGTTTGCTTTTTTCATACTTTTTTCTGTTGTTTAAAGAATGGTTCTTCTCACGTCTCAGTTTCTCTGCCAAGTCCAAACATCCTTGGAGGAGTTTCCGTTCATCCGAACCCTGCCAGCCAACAACTGTATAATTCATGAATCACTTCCTCTCCTACCATCACTCCAAAAAACTCACTTTTCTTCTTTTCTCCCTTCTTTTCTGTCCTCTCTGTTACATGCATGCTCGTTTTTCACACATAAACATCACATGCTGGGAGAATATAGTAAATATAAAGGGTCCTTGTACAAAGCCATGAGGGACACCCCTGGGGCCAAAGAACTAGCAGTCTTAAGAACTAGCAGTTAGACAAGAGATAATCAGTCTTAGTTTTCTAATTCAAATTAGACTGATCTACCTTTTTATGTAACTGGCTTTAAAAAGTTAGGACCAGTTTTGAAGAAGAAAAAAAAAATAGATGAAATACTTTTACGTAACCGGCCACTAAAATAGGCCACAAGGTTCTCTGGGAGATTATTTTAAAAGCAAAGCACCTTTCCTTCTGCTTTAAATGTATCATGCCTTGGCTCTCCAGTCATCAAAAAGAATCCAAAGTCCATTTTTAGGAAGATGTGATCACTTTATATTAAGTGCAGATTGCTTTCATCCTTGGGTTTGATTTAGATGTTTTGAGTCTTGGCATCCACATCCAGTATAGTTTCATTACTTGCCAGCAATCCCTCGTCACATGTTGTGGAATATCATTAGTAATTGTTTTAATGGTAACACTTTACAATAAGGTCTCATTTGTTAACATTAGTTAATGTATTAACTAACATGAACTAATAATGAGCAATATATTTGTTACAGTATTTATCAATCTTTGTTAATGTTAGTTAATAAAAATCCGGCTGTTCATTGTTTGTTCATGTTAGTTCATAGTGCATTAACTAATGTTAACAAATACAACATGTGATTTCCATAATATATTAGTAAATGTTAACATTAACTAAGATTAATCAATGCTGCAGAAGTATTGTTCATTATTAGTTCATGTTATCTATATAAATAGTTAAGTAATGTTAACTAATGAAACCTTACTGTAAAGTGTTACCGTTTTAATAATTGTTGATATGCTTCCTTAGCAAAGCGATGTGGAGCAGCCTACTGCATGTTTGCGCAGCCATTAGTGTGAGGCCATCAGGGTCAAATTCTGCAGTGATTAGCTGTCTTAATGATCCAGGCGCTAATTAAAGCTTACCTCAGGGGTGAGATGAGACTGTAACTGCCAGATCATCTAACATCGATTATCATAAATCCCTCCTCTCATCTCCTTTTGTCTGTTCTGATGTGTATAGACAGAGCAACAATGAAAAACTGTAGCTGGCTGAATTTAAAAGGATTCGTAAGCGAGAGAAGAGAGGAAGTGGCATTCAGGAAGGGAGAAAGAGAAACCAGAACAGCAGCATCTTTTCCAGAGATATTAATAGAATCTGTGCACTAACACCTGACCACAAGGAGTCCTGTTGGATGCGATTTCTCTCACACACACTCAACTTCTACTCCAGCATAGAACGCCCCGGAAGCAGGGCGGGCAGTCAGGGTTTATGGCAATGGCTTGTTTGCCTGAGCTGTATCTGCTCACATAATCACACACAGTCACACACTGCTGGCACGCTACCGGGGCACATGCTGTACTTTGAGTTAATGCCAGTAACATCAAACAATGAGGAAATTGAGCTCTGAAACAGAGGAAAGTCTTTTGATCATAGAGAAAAGTTCTGTCTACCCCTTTATTCTTTTACTTTTTGCATATTTTGTTGGTATGCTCTATTTATTCCTTTCTCTTTGTTGTCAGTTAAAGGCAATAGAGTATTGTCTGCTCTGGGTGCTGTAAGAGCAAATTATATTTTAATTAAATGTTTTTTTTAATCTTTAACACTCCTTCGTTTTTGTTTATAAGGGTCCTTTGGCAAAGTCAATCACATTGCATGTAACCGCACGGCTTTTTCCTGAAAGAGAAAGATTCAAATTAGTGTGTATGTGCATCCAAATGTTTTTAAGAATTTTTTTTATAAATATTTAAAATAAAACAAATTAGAAAAATGCAAAATAGTGGATTTTTTAGCCACACTTTTGTCACTAACGTTATCTTTCTCATCACAGTAGTGGACGTTTGGCAGGAGGCTATGATCGACGCTCAGCTCCACCTTACCCTTTTACTGCAGGTATAAATATATAAAGTCTATGAAAGATATGCACTACACCTGCAATGAGGATGTGTATTTTTGTTGAATGATTGTTCTAAGAACTTCATCACCTTTGGTTCTATGCCAGTTCTAACCTAATAATCATAATTTTTATATAGTAATGTGATTCAAAGTTTAGGCCCTGAAAATAAATTTGGGACATACTGTATGGGAAATGAAATATACTTGCTAATGGAACATTGTGAGTTTTCATTGGCTCCTACATTTTCTGTGTGGGAGGTAAAGGAAACCTTTTAATGTTTTTGTGTATGTTTTTTAAGTCTGTGTTTGAGGAACATTTCCTTGTGGATTTTCCAAAGTCTTGTAGCGAATAGTGGGAAAATATTTAATTTGGAACCTGTATTTGGACCGTCTTAATTGGAGCATCAAAGACCCTGGGCAATCAAAAGAGCGAAAAGAAGAGTTTCTGCTCACACAAACACAACTGCACAGATTGTCACACACCGACTGCCACAAACGTCACAGAGCTTTTTTCTACATGTGAGGATGCGTAGGGAGGGGCGGTTGGTGGCGACAACAGAGTGTAGAACTGCACACAAAGCGTTAATATACTCAACACTCTCTCATCATCACCACACACACATACACACAGGTCCTGTACAACTGTGGAGGGATACGTTTCCAGCCACTGAGCATAGAAATGCACTGCAAGCATTTCCACTGCAGTCCAGCACACATCATTATTGTTGGCAGAGGTTAACAAGGACATACATACACAGAAAAATGAGCATGTCAGAAAATCTGTGGCCTTGTTAACCTCTGCGTGTTGTAATGATTTGGGCGTACTCAAGAGACCAAAGCCGTTATTGTCACTGTGAGCTTTCAGTGATTGTCGTATGCGTGTTTGTGTGTGAAAGAGAGACAGAGAGAAAGCAATAGCTTTGCTTGTTATATAGCAAGCTGTTATCCTGCCATCTGTCTCAAATGTGTTGTTTAAATATGCAGCAAAAATGTGCTGCATAAAACTGTCATACCTTTAGGACAGATTTGAGCTAGATTTTACAATATCACACAATCTAGCTAGTTCAAATGTCAGATCAGAGTTTATGGTCATTCCAGATTGATTCTTTTTTTTATATATAATTTTGATGTTTAATATCACTACTGTAATTATATTACATTACATTATATTAATTTCACACATTTATTATTATTCACTCATACAAGAAATCAATAGATATCGATTTGTATCTGCTTCTTAAATAATTGAATGTTTTCTTTTTTCCAGGTTTGTACTCACCTGTAATGGGTGTGGCTTCCTGGCCTGGTGTAATAGAAAGTGACAAGGCGTGGGAAAACTACTCCCGTCATAACAAAGAAAGGGTGAGAGAGAAAACCAGAGAAAGAGGGCACAAGAAAGAGCGAGAGCGTGAGAGAGAGCGGTACAGAGAAACAGATCGAGAACACAGCCCATCCTCCCAAGACCACAGAAGGTAAAACAGCCAATCAACAGTCTGAATATAGCAAGGTTAATTGGATATTTATTTGGAGCTATTTTTAAGATCTGTGAAATATCTTGACCAGTGCAGTTTTCTTTCGTGTCAATGCATTTCTTATTGAAACAAAATAATTACTACCTGGTTAGCAGGTTAGGTGATTTGGTTGGATAAAAAGTCTGTGTAGTGCAAGTTGAGTCATCAATATTATTGGTTTGTTCTCCCAAAAGAGAAAGACTGAACATATTATCTTCATTTTGTCAATGTTTAGGAGTAATGGCATATAGATTACCTTTTTTCATAGACATCTGTTTGTTTGTTTGTTTGTTTGTTTGTTTGTTTGTTTGCTTTAATTGAGGGGAAAGAAAGTTCCAGCCATGGTTCAGTTGGTACAGATCTAGTCCACATTCACAGACAGCATGACATAAGCATATGTGTGGGAAAGAAGAGATGAAGTGAAGAAAAATAGAGAGTGAATTAAAACAGTTTTTGTGGGAAAGACGACAGGAAGATAAGACTTAACAGAACTGTTTATCTGTTTGTTTGTCTGTCTGTCCATCTGTATGTGTATTAAAGATACAAGCTTTTCTTGCAGAGTTTTTGCAGTGTGAACTAAAAGAAAAAAAATTACAGAGGACACATCAAGGATTTGCCTTGCTGCTTTGTAATGAAATAGTTTATATACCTTTACCAAGCACAGAATCAGCGTGCACTTAAAGGGATAGTTCACCCACAACTGGGAATTCTGTCATCATTTTACTCAACCTCAATGTTCTAAACTGTATGATCAAAAAAAAAAAAAAGTTTTTGTCCACACAGTGGAAGTCAATGGCATGAGGTTGAAAAAATAATGACAGAATGTTCTTTTTTGGGGGGGTGAACTATCCCTTCCATTTTATCCTTTATCATTAATCATAATCAATTATTTAACCCCATTAATACTTCCATTTCTCTGTGAAACAGAGAAAGTTGAGTCTCAGCTTGTAATTTATTGGAACAAGGAAACCAACATATTCCTCAAAAGTATTGCTTGTGTGCATCACAGATGAAAAAAAAGTCAGAGTTTGGAAAGAATTTTCATTTTTGGGGATCCATATTTAGTTTTCTTTGACCTCACACATTTCTTCTCCGAGTCTGTGCTGTGATGGCAGTATATTCAATGTGAGGTCACATGAGGAGACAGCTGAGATTAAAACAGGCCAGTAGAACAGCTGGGAAGCATACCGGTCTGTCACACTTGCTAAGGCAACATGCTCTCTCTCTTTTAGATTATCTTTCTCTTTCTTTCGTTTCCAGATTCTTTCATGCACACACATGAAAACCACACTCTCCATGTCAGATGTTAAAGTTAATACCTTATGTTAAAGTGTATTTGTGTGTGATCGAGACATACAGAAAGAAGCTGAGTGACCATATCTCAATATTTGGATGGGTATATCCTCTCTAGTGCCTTAAGGGTTGCTTTTTAATCAAAAAGTATGACAACGTGCTAAATAAAATGACTGCCAAATCTCAACATGAGTCCTCTGACTCACTGCTGGGCCTGTGCGAGCCGAGGACAAGCACACACACACACTCTTTTGGCCTGGTACCACGTAATCTAGGACTGAAGTTGTCACACGCAGCCGCCCATGCCAAGGCTTTGAGGGTATGTTAGCAGCTTAGCGCCTGTGCCGTTTCTCTGAGAGAGCAGAGAACCTACTGAGTTACATATTCATTCAGCTCTCAGATCCTCTCTCTTATATATACACTGACAAATCTGTGTCTTCTTCATCACTGTTTTACACAACATCCACTCAGAAGCTGCACAATCAATCTCTGTCTGCCACACGCTGAGTGAATGACAACACTCTGTTCACCATACACAACCTCTCTCTCTTTAGCACATGTTGAGAGAACTTTACATCTAAGATCCTGTTTACGGCTGGAATTTAATATCCATTTCGAGGGATTCGATCCTGATCTGTAAATACTGGTGTTAAAGGTAGGGTAGGTCATTTTTGGTCTAAAAAACTTTTTCCCAAATTTGTTTAAATTATCTTTATATACCAATACATAATTAAAATGTAAGTACTCTGGAAAAGAGAGTATAAAAATCGAGTGTCTGTAGTCCTCTCAGGGCGGCAATAAACACAGCTACTTATCTCCATTCACTCCCATCCCCTCCATTCTGGGCTCCTTCCAAAACCACGCCCCCAAAACACATGAACGTGCGATGCTGACCGCTCACAGCTGGAGGACGCGCTTACCAGCGCCGAGCGGAGAGGAGCGCAGTGCATGTAGTGACATCATGTCAGACTCACATGTAATAAAATACCTAACTTTATCATTATGAATATAAACAACTAACATGGCTGTTAGTACTCACTATCAAGCTAGCATATCGATACTGGTAAAGTTTAAAATATATTGAGTTTTAGTGATGCACCGAAATGAAAATTCTGGGCCGAAACTGAAACCGAAAATTTAGGATGCACTTGGCCGAAAACCGAAACTGAAGCCGAAAATGGCTTCTTTTAAAAACTTAAAAAAAAAAAAAAAAAAAAAAAAAAAATATATATATATATATATATATATACACACAGTACAAAACCTAAAATATTTTTAACAATAAATATAAATAATAATACCAAATAATATTATTCTTCAAGTTTTATGTTCCATCAAATAAAATCGTTTTTTAACAGTTGTGCAAAAAGATCCACAATTATCTGAATAACTGCACACAAAATCCCAGAATGGCAGTGGGCCTCTATTCTGCTGCTGCATGTAAACAATCTTTTACTTACAGTTTAAATTGCTGTGCAAAACAATGCAAAACAACAGTGCAAAAACAGCACTAGAACTTAATCCAAACTCAAACTGAAACAACATGTAAGCCTATGTAGCCTTAGGAAACACAGTTGTGCAGTGCTACGCAAATTTTAATGTAACTGCTATACACACAGAAAATTGGACTGGGGGTCTTACATGCGCTTCATGTGGCACACTAGCACACACACGCAAGGTCTCTCGCTGTCTGGCGTGCGCGCGCTACACGGTTTGGAGCACGAGCTCTTGCTCGCTCGCTCTTCCGGAGATTTGAACTAATTTGTGGGCATCAGGGAGCCGCTATCAATATGCGGGAGACATCCCTATCTTTGATAGGCAGACGCGTGATAACAGCTTGACCGTGAGTGAAACCTAAGCGCTTGCGCACGGATGGGAGGGGCGGGTGACATTCATTTTCGGTTTATGTTTTCGGCTGTTTTTTTTTATTTCGGCCCGAAACCGATAATGCCATTTTCGGCGGCCGAAATTTCGGTGCACCCCTATTGAGTTTGATTCGTTAACGAGCTAGTAACATAAAGCAAAGCTAAAAACAGGTTGCATTGATACATGTTTTCCCATTACAATCAGTTACACTGTGATGAAGGTGAATTTCGTGTAAGATTCATAACATATGCGCCGTGTTTTGCATGTAATTGTGTCTCTTACTAGTCTCTTACCCTCCTCGAGTCAAACGAGTGCGCGCATGTGGGCAGTGCATGTAGCAGCGGGGGTGTTGCCATGGCAGCGAGAGAGAATGACAGTCGCCCAAACCAATCATTTGTTTCGTCCCGAATGGTAATAATGAGCTGTGTTTATTGCAGATTAAAACGTCTACAGTCACTCGATTTTTATACTCTCTTTTTCAGAGCACTTACATTTTAATTATGTATTGGTATATAAAGACAGTTTAAACAAATTTGGAAAAAGGAATTCCTACCTACCCCACCTTTAATGGGGTCCAAAATATTTGTTGGTCCAATCACTTCAGTTGCATTCAGAGATGCTCAGAAACGCATTTGACACATTTCATGTCCAGTGTAAACACTCTTTCATGTTGTGTCCTGGACAGCAGTGACTTTAAACTTTTGACAATTTAGAAAAATACTATTTTATAAAAAAAAATGGCATATACAGACTTTGCAGGACATCTTAAGTGTGATGTATGAAGTAATGCAAATTTTAAATTAATTTGAATAAAAGTAAATGAATGAATGTAAATAATATAAAGTTATTTTTAAAGTTAATTTAATACATGTATTAGACACAAATAACAATATGCTTGAAACCACATTTGTGGCTAATTAAAATAAGCTTTAATGTATGTATGCAGGCTTTGTGATAATTACTATCCGTCCAAAAATATACTACCTTTCAATAAATTTAATAAATTTGAGATGGTTTTTAATGTTTTAAAATTAAGTCTCTTATGGTCACCAAGGCTACATTTATTTGATAAAAAAAATGGTGAAAACAGTAATATTGTGAAATATAGTTTTTTTCAATAACTAATGTATAATTTATCCCTCTGATGGCAAAGCTGAATTTTCAGCATCATTACTCCAGTCTTCAGAGTCACATGATCATTCAGAAATCATTCTCATATGCTCAAGAAACATTTATTATTATTATCAATGTTGAAAACAGTTGTGCTGCTTAATATTTATGTGAAAATATCTTGTTTGCTTGCTACTAAGTAGCTCAAATTAAATAGTTACAAATTAAAAAGTCACATACCTGGGCACATCCAGTGATTATTTTTTTTCATAGTACATGTAATAATACTTTTTAAACATAATTAATTTGTCTTGCCTGATCACTCATGATCAGATCATCCAAGATGAATGTTACTAGGTGTAAACGGGGCCAAACTTAAAAGCAAAATCAGCATTTAAACAATCTGCCACACAACCTTTTCCTCCTTTTCTCACTTTGCTCTTTCTCTCACTCACTCTCTCCTTCTTTAATCTGGCTGGTAATGCTCTTAGCAACTGGTTGGACATTTGGTGAACACTTGTCCCCTAGATATGATCTCATTCCTGTGGCTCACAGAGAGGACTGGCCTGTCTTCAGTCCAGCTGGCACAACACCTACACACACACCGACATCCACATTATGTCTTACTCATTGTGTCTTTATAGATTTATAAATCCCAGAGGGCCATGTATATTGTTCAGATTTGTTTTAATTGCATGAAGAACAATTTGCAACAACATGCGACACACCAACACAGATTCATGTGGGGCTTTCAGCAATGGTTGCTAACAATAACATAATTTAATTAACAATGAGAAATGCACAGAAAGGAAACATATTTACATATTTGTTACTTAAATGGATATTCACTTAAAATGTTTTATAGAAGTAGGATTTTTTATTTTTGTGTGAACTGTGCCTTTAAGTGACATAAAAACATTTGGCTTTCTGTTTGCCTCACACTGACCACTGCAACCACAAATTCTTTTGTCCCCTGTCATCTGATTAGTGTTTCCAAGACTAATCTATAGCACATCACCTGAGGGCTGGAGCTTTTAGCTGACTGCTAATTACTGATGGAGGGTCAGGTTATTGAGTTTGTCTCTTTTCACTGTCTCTCTCTTTTTCTGTGCAAATGTGCACCGAAAGAGAGAATGTGGTTAATGTGCACTTAGAGGCTTTAATAGGATACATCATAATGGCTGCAAGTTGAGCCATTTCAGAGAGATGAGTTGTGTTTGTGTGACAGTGACCCTGTAAACATGTAGAAGAATATTAATATATTTGAATTTAATCATGAGTGTTGGGGAAGCTACTTTAAAACTGTAAGCACTTTCATTGGAATATGATATACTTGAAGATAAATCATACCTAACAAGTGTAACATTTTAACATGTATTAAGTAAATGTTAATGGCGCTAAAACGAAGAAGATTCCATTGGCCTTAAATCCCTTTTACACCGAGGACGATAACTATAATGATAACTTTATGAAGGTTTGAGAAGCTCAGAAAATAGTAGGGGTGTAACGATATTCGAACCGAACCGAAAAACCGCGATACAGAACTCACGATTCGAATCGCGATACTCTCATTGCGTACCGAACACGCCCCGCCCAGCCCAGCCCGGTTCAATGGACCTCATGTTTTATGTGTACAGTATACAACGAATTCAGTTTTGTAGCCTAACCACCATTAACACCAAATAACAAGCTCCGGGTTTTGTTACTTTCGATAATAAGCATGGTGTAATCTATCAAATTCTGTCTATTTGATCACGAAATTCAAACAATAAATGGCGTTTTGGCGCTCTTTGATGTGGCGTGACAGATCGCTGTAGGCCTACTAGACTCCTCATTTCAAGAGGCAGCGCGGCGCGCGAGTAAACGCGATCATCTCTTCCTCAGTTACAGAATGGACACCTGAAGGTATGTTGAAAGATACAGTATACTTACTGAAAGGCATCATAACTCGTGTAATCGCTCAATCAGTGTTTCAGCAGCGGAAAGACGTCAATAAAACAGCATAGCTTGTCAAGAGGCAAGTGATTCAGTGTCCACAACTTTGGTTCCTATAAATTAACTCTTGCGCTAAATAAATGCACTATGTTAGCCTATATATTATATTTTACTTAACCTGTTAATGATATCTTGATTATTTAATGTATGTTTAAAATATCTTTCATGAAAATGACAACTGTGTAAATTATTATAGTTCAATAACAAATTAGAGTAAAAACACAAGTTAATGCAAAAACTGCCTTATGTTCAGTTTACATGTTTTCATACAATGTGTTGCGTGTTGATTATTATATCTAAAAAATAAATAGCATCTGAATTTAGGTTAAAAGTCTAGGCTACAACCTTTAATGTTATAGTAATGTGCAGCTCCCTATATAGTTTACAGCATTAGCAGAATTTTTTTTAATCCTTGTGAAACGTTTAATTGTAATTGAATTAATTTAAAGACAGACAATTTTTTCATTAAACCACTGTTTAAAAAAAAAGAAAGAAAAAAAGCAATTTTAGCTTTCTAAACCGAACCGAGACGTCAAAACCGTGGGAAAACCGAACCGTCAGTTTTGTGTATCATTACACCCCTAGAAAATAGCGATATCTACATCACAGTTATAATGATACCAACACAGGAACATTAGAATCTCTTTCAGAATTATTTTTTTCAGCCAAGCAGAATCCACCTGACTTTAAAGAGCTTGAGCTTTTGGCAACATAATTGCAGCACACACTTACAATAACAGAATGCTATTGCCTGTTGGTGTGGACGACAAGTTATAGTTATCATTATAGTCATCTTTCTTACTTTCCATAGTCTGTTGTACATATCATGTTAATAAATGCTATTGTTGAGGACATTAAATGATTGATTGAATTGATTAAATTATTGTTACAAAGTTTCTAGAATCGAGTTAACAAAGAACGAGCATTAGCTTAGCACCATTAGCTTAGCAAAATGCAAAAGTCAAACTCTGTTGGTAACAATTGTCAGTCTGCCATTCAGTTGCTGCTTATGTTGAGCATTTCAAATGATCACTTATGAGGTTCCTTGATGG
The DNA here is from genome assembly GCA_026230005.1 of Gila orcuttii. NCBI lineage: Eukaryota > Metazoa > Chordata > Actinopteri > Cypriniformes > Leuciscidae > Gila > Gila orcuttii. The sequence continues at coordinate 32,611,677 of JAPDVR010000012.1, read as the reverse complement.
TTAATAGGCAGCTACCTTGGTATGTAGTAGGTAGTGAGGCATCTTGCTATGTTTTAGAACAGATCTGATGTGCTGTGTTATTTTGCCTCATTGTGCTTGAATATGTGTGTGTAGTGAGGAGGAGCGTGGATCTCGACACAGGGATCACAGTCATCACGGGAGCGAGAGGTACAGGGAAAGCTCGGGAAGAGAAGGATCGGGAAGAGAGGGAGCGAGGGACAGACATGGAGAACGAAGACACAGAGAAAGGAATGAACAACACAGATCCTCACGCAGGTACGCACAGGGTCAGAAATTCACCATGGTGCAGGACAGTAAAAGACAAAATATACACCCTAAAATGGTGACTAAAATGTTTCCCCTAGATGTTTCAGATGTGGGGGCAGAAAAGGTCCCTTCAGTGAACTTCTCTGTTTGTTTGATAGTTTTTAATCTGTTAGCTAACATTTGATATATTTTTCATAACATTCTATTCTAATCCTATCTATGCGTTTAATTCCTCTACTGACACCATAGTGACCTGTGGCTGTCAAATATTGCTGAATATAGAGCTAACATGAAGTGCTATTCATGGAAAAACAAACTAAATCAGTTCTGAAAACACTTATTGTTAAGAAGTTATTCCCAACAACATGAATCAGGGATTAGATACAAATTTGCTGTGACATTAGACAGTAAAAAGCTGTAAAATCCGATATAGGAATTTTATTCTAAATGTATTCTGACAGACCATTTCTGTATAATGACATCTTGTGCATTATTTAGAGCAGGGGTATTCAATAAAAGTTCCAAGAGGTCCAGTCTCTATGTTTCCTTCCCAGCGGAGGTCCGGACAATACTTTTTTGAAATAGTTTGTATAAATAATAAATATTTCTCCCAACTGGATATAAATATAAAAAGGTTAGATCAGATGTTTTAACAGGCTATTTTTTATTTTACTTTAGACACCTTTGTGTATGGTACATAGACGGCATTGGAACTGACAAAATATACTGGGGGTGCAGGGTTTACCTCTTAAGAAAAGTATAGAACCTTTTTATATTTTGCTCAAATCAATAAACTACCAAAACAATGTACATAATCTAATAATCAAAACTCTCATCATGAGGACGAAACAAAGTTTAGTAATTCAAAAGGTTTTTTTTGTCTTCCCTTGCCATCTCTAAATAGTTTTCCAAATTCTAATATTGTTTATTATGAAATGCTCTTTATATGTTGATTAATAATGCTAAATATATGAAAAGAAACATCTAAAAGACGCCACATGTCAACTTGTCATTTATATGACAGATAAAAATAATTGTATTTGATGCATTCTCGTTATCAGCTGTTTATCTATTTTGCTGCTCACCGTGTTCCTGCTACTGCTGTTAAAATAACCGCATCTCTGCATCTCTTAAAGTGGCGCTTTAACGTCTTTATCGGGAGAAAGCAACGCTCACGGAGCGGAAAGGGCTTGAATCAAGTACTTTTGACTCTAGATAAAAATTTTATAGATATAGCTCCGAAAGATCATTACCATAAACAACTACTGCTTGTGGTGTGGCCCCATTGTTTTGACGTTCTGCTCACTTTAATCTGTAGAAACGGTAAAATGACACAATTACGTCCAGCGGTCCAGATGGATCTAAGCCGTGGTCCCGATCCAGACCGCGGCCCGCCATTTGAATAACACTGATTTAGAGATATTTCTATATTTGATTTTGATCTTACTGCCGTATTCTAACAATTAGCCTTATGTACAAATCTACACACAAAACACCACAACAAATACATGTACGGTATGTGCACATGCCATTACAGCCCCACATCATGCAAAATAACACACACAGGCCTACAAAGGTATTCATTAGAGGGGGCAAACCATCTTATATAACCATTATATATATTTATAGATCATGTGACCTTCTTCTCGCTCTCTCTCTTTCTCTCATTCTCTCATTAGTGGCAACAGTAGGAGGCGTCATGATAGTGATGACGCAGATAGCCACAGGAGACACAGGCACAAACGCTCCAGACACAACCGAGGAAGCCTTGAGCCCAGCGAGGAGTGCATTGCGGACCAGGAGAACCAGTCAGAGGCCACAGAATAATTCCCTGGCCAGCTGGTGAGCCCATTTGTTGACCAATAGGAGGTCTTTAGTGAAAGATCATTAGTTTCATCACCAGTCAAAGCCTGAGTGACTAACTGTGAATAGATTTTGATTAATCATTTGCCAAACACTTGATAAGCCAATTTATGTTACAGTTTTAGCAATTTAACATTTAATTTCTTGAAAATGTAATTTATAAAAAAGTAAAAAGTGGTCCAAAGGGTACACTATTTTTTAATTTACAAATTTATTTATTCATTATTTAAAATGACTTCCTATTGTTTTGATAATACAAAATGGTATTTTTGTTGTGCCAATGTTAATTTTGTTAAAGAAAATCATTATAAACATGATCAAGAAACGTAAATGTGTGTGAACCATGATTTTAGTGTGGAGAACGCCAGCAGATGCACTGACCTTCAGTCAAGGTCAGTCGGTACATTCACATTTACACTATCGTTCAAAATTTGGGGTCAGTAAGAATTTTTTTTTTCTTTAAAGAAATATTTTGTATTATAAATGTCTTTAGTTTTTAAACAAATGGTGTTCTTTTGAACTTTCTAATCATCAAAGAATCCAGAATTTTTTTTTATTTTTTTTTATCATGGTTTCCACAAAAATATTAGGCAGCACACCTTGATAATCGTAAGAAATGTTACTTGAGCAGCAAATCAGCATATTTGAATGATTTCTGACTGATCATGTGACACCAAAGACTGCTGAAAATTCAGCTTTGCCATCACTGGAATGAATGACATTTTACAAAAATATTAAAATAGAAAACAGTTATTTTAAATTGTAATACTATTTTACAGTATTACTGTTTTCACTGTATTGTTGATCAAATAAATGCATCCTGAACTTAAGACTATTCTTTCAAGAATGTTTAAAAATCTTACCAACCCCAAACTTTTGAACATTAGTGTGTACACACACACACACACGTTAGGTTTTCATGTTTTATGGGGACTTTGCAAAGACATAACGATTATTATACAGTACATACTGTATATTCTATCCCCTAAACACAACCTTCATAGAAAACTTTCTGCATTTTTACATTTTCAAAAAAACCATAATTTAGTAGGATTTATAAGCTCTTTTCCTCATGGGGACCAAAAAATGTCACTGACAAATAACATAAAAAACCCACGACGTAGGGTTTACTAGGAACACACACATACAGTGCACACTAAGAATTCTCCCAGTAACACAAGTCTCCTTGTAGAATGACTTTATTGATCATTGAACCAAAGGTACCAACAGATACAATTTACTGCACAAGCCAAAGCATGAGATGCCAGAGCACACACACCTTACCCCACAATGACACCTACACACACTCACACAGTGAGCCTTTCACACACCACTCTCTCCTGTCCTTTCTCCTCCAAAGTAAACAAAAAAGTCAGCAAGGCCGCCTAAATCTCACATTGTCATTATAAGCATTATAAGTTATCATCCATTTTTAAAATAGACTATTAACATTGCTCTTCTTTTTTCAGTTGCTATTCTTTTTTTATTACTCACTATAGTTTATTTTCATATGCAACAGCATCTGAAATGTACCAACATAGATAGAACTACTTGGCAAATGTGTCTCCATGCCGGCGGATGGAGAGAACGAACCACTGTCAGAACGAACGAAATGAAGCCGATATCCGAAAGCCGTAGAAACAGAGAGAGAAATAAACTAAAAGTAATATTTAGTCATTGTACAAGTGCTTGAATCTGTTTCGTTATCATCTTTTCAGACATCGACGTTTATAGTAAAGAATGTGCGTCCACTTCGATGCATTTTCTAACATGTAAAACTAATGGAATTGGCAATGTGTGTCCCCCGCCCAAACCCTACTTATCCCAGTATCCCTTTCACCTCGCATCCGAAGGAAACCCATCTTGTGTGCAGCATCTTGAACGTCCTCTACGAACAACATTAGAGTGATACAATCTGACTACATAGAGCACAGTGCCAAAAATGTTTATACATCTGTTTCCGACTCCTCCGTGCTCCTCATTGCATCCTGAATTCGTTTTTAGACCCTCCCATGTCCTTAAGTACTGATTAAGAGCTCCGCCTTCTATCTATAACCAACATGATGCTCCTCTCATGCACAAATGTCATATTTATGCCTTGCGATCGACAAAAGGGCAATTGTGAAAGCGCCTCCTGGTTTTGGAGTCTGACGAACGTGCTTCTTAGTGGGTGGAGTTATGTTGTAGGCTCCGCCTTCAGGTTTAGAGTCTTAGCTCCTACTACCTGGATGAGGTCCATGTGTCATTTCCTGCTCCTGGAGGGGCAGTCCGTGTCATAAACCACACCTTTTAAGGAAGTCTCGGATTCTAAAATCCACCGTTTTTGTTGTCATTATAAGGTGTGTATTGTAAGCTCCACCCCCTAGTGCGGGGTCAGTGTAATAAGCCCCTCCCCCATGCAGAGTAGTCCTATAGCAGGCTGCCAGGCCAAGAAACAATGGTGAGAGTGATCCGACCCCTCAGCTCCTTGAGTAGGCGGACTAGAGCCGTGTGTGTCATTCCCCAGGTACTCTTGGCGTTCACCTCCAGCAGGATGTCCCCACAGCTAATAAGAAAAAACCAAAGAGTTTCAGAATGTTGGAGTCATGACAAGAATGAGGGTAAAGTACAAATAAATTGCATTTAATAAATTGTACTGGGCATAATAGTTTTTCTACATAAAGCATGGTTTCCGTCAAAAGCAGACACTACATATTCCAGGTGACCGTACCGTATCCTTCCATCGTTGTATGCCGGTGTGCCCTCTACGATAGAGCGTATGAAGAAGGACTGGTTACAGTTGAGTTCTTCTTGTCCACCCACAATACTAAAACCCAGACTGCCAGACGTGCTCCTGCGGAGCACAATGTCTTTACAGCAGTATAGATGCCTGGAATGGACAGGAAATTCAAGGTTAATTTTATTGTCATTCAGCAGTAATACCAAGGACAAAATACATAATGCAAGAACACTTAAAGGGATAGTTCACCCAGACAGGAAATGATTCACTTCAATGCGTCTCTTTTTAAATGGTAACTGACTGGTATTGTCTGTTCTACATGAGTGAGTAAAAACTGATAGAATTTCAGGTAACACTTAACTATAAGGTTTAATTTGTTAACATAAGCTAAAGCATTAGGCATTATGAACAATACTTTTACAGCATTTAATAATCTTGGTTAATGTTAATTTCTGCATGCATATACAGTATTAATTAGGGGTGTAACAATATATTGTCAATATCAACAATATATCGCAATACAAAAATGCAACAATATGTATCATGTATATTGACAATCAGTATTGTGTATAGTTCACCTAAAATGAAAATTACTACTGTGTGAGAAAAAGATTCCATCTTTACAGAGTTTCAGTGTCAGTACTACATTAAACTGCTATATATAATGTTGAATATAATGTATAATAATGCAATGGGGGAATATTTGTGTGGCCTACATTATTTTAAATATATCTAGACAGAGTGCAAGCATATTCGTATAAAATATTTCTGTATTTTCAGCTTCAGAATCATGAATATTTTTATTCTGGTGTCACTATTGTCCTGTGCATTGGGTTACCAGCACCAAGTCCAAGCCTATTCATTTCCATCCCCAATGTAATACCAAATTTATCATTTGAATTAACAGTTAATTTTTTGTTAACCTTTTACCATATATCTTGGTGTATCGCAATAATATTGTATTGTGAGTTCAGTATCGTGATATGTATCGAATCGTGACAGGGTATCGTTACACCCCTAGTATTTATGCATTTTAAACATTTCAAGTTGTATAAATTAGACAGGACAGTGAAGGAGACACTATCCATTTAAGGGAGATGCATAGGGGTGCATTTCTGGAGCCATTACTTTGCGGTGAAAATAAATAAAAGGTTCAGATGGAGCTTATCTTGGGGAAATAGGTGAGTTTCAAATGGCAAGCAACACTGAAAGTCTCGATTTGTATTCCAACACTGGCGGTCCTTGGAAAAATGCTACTGTTGTGGATATTTACAATATCGAAGGCTAGATAGCGACCATGTCTGACAGCTAACAGCATGAAAGTTCAAAGCTCACATTTCGAGTGGACTTCTGTGACATGAGATGATGTAGAAATGGAGAGCAGACAAGAGCAAAAGAACCGTGTGAAGGAAAGAAAGATGCATAATTGCAAGGAAAAGTTCAGTGAATGGGAGAGAAAGGTCTATTTAAAGCCGTCACACTTTCAAGCGTCTAAAGCTGTTACAGCAGAGGGGGTGAGAAGGGATTTCCTCAACCCTGCTCTGTTCTCCTGTCGCTCTTTTTTTTCTCTTCTACACACAACTTTGCAATTATGCAAATGAAATAATTCTAGAAGTTGTTAAGAACGTTCACACTCTAACATGGCAAGTGACTCTTTTTAATTTCTAAAGATTCATTAAATATGGGCAAAATAAAAAGCTCAGAGAAGGGAAGAATGTGGGGGAAAGACTAGAAAAAAATATTAAAATAAAGAAAGTAGTATTGCATTTGACATTTACTTTGAGGTGAATAAAACAAGCTAAAAATACTTCAAATAGATTTAAGCCTGTTTCTTTGCGTCTATTCTGTTGATTGTACCTGGGCAGCTGGAGCCAGGACACCCAGAGGGGGGCGTAGTCATCATTAGGCGGGGGTAGTTTGATGTCTCCGGGTGAAGAGGGCGAGAGAGCGCAGGGGGAATGCAGGGGCGGCATGCAGTCCAGGGAGCTGTCATTAGGGGGTCTCATTTCTAGTACCCGCAGGACCACCGGGGACGAGGTGTTCTTCAGGTTAGCCACAGCCTCGCTCCGAGTCACACCCGTCAGGTCAACCCCATTCACGTTTAGAAGAATGTCACCTAGGAGACGGGATAGACATTAATAAAGAAATCGACACACTCCAACAGATTGATTATTGCACAGTTGTGTTGTTGGATGTACTTTTGTTGAGTAGAAATGATTTATTGCCAAGTTAATTTTCCTCACATTTTTAATAGAATAATGTGCATACAAGAATGCACGGAGAAGATTACTAAGAGTTTAAATTGAGTAATTTTTGATTTCATGTTGTCTTTATACATTTGATATTAATTATATAAATATGACATTAAGATGGAAAAGGGGAAAGCAGGACGGGAGTACAAACATTCTCTCTCTCTGTGGACACTGATACTTGTTTTCCAGGATTTTTTGATGAACAGAAAATTCAAAAGAACAGAATTAATTTGAAATAGAAATCTTTTGTAAAAATTATTAATGTCTTTACTGTCTCTTTCGATTCATTGAATGCATCCTTGCAGAATAAAACTACCAATTTTAATATTAGCGTTAGTGTATTGAATTGATACGATTTTCCAATTAAAAATAAATTTAATTTTAAAATTTATATTTCCTTTTTTACAATACGTATAATTATGTCATATTTTAACAAACACTAGTCTAGAGGAAAATATGCAATAGCTTGAAATGGCTGAAGTGCTGTATTCTACCTTTATTAAGAATCATCTCGATAAGACAACTGTTATTACTGTACACATTTTGAATGAGAAGGATAACTAGTAATCTAGCAATATTTTATTGTAAAACTCTAAAACCCATTTTCTTCCAAATATTGGACCCTTCCAGAAGCTTTTGTATAATTCAAACTCTGGGTTTACCGTACCTTTATGCAGCAAAAAAAAAAAGTCTAAACACTTTGATTATGTGTGTGTGTGTCTGTATTTGATGCTCTAAACACACACACATACAGAGGCCTCCATACACCAGCCTGTGCATGATCACACCTTCACACACCTACGTTCATGTCACATGTGACAGAAATAAACCTTAAGAAACTTCCATAGGCTCAGTTGGGAGCTTATAGAGCGACAGTATGGCAGGTGTATGTGTGGGAGTGTGTCATTTTGTAGTGTCATATGCATATATTTGCAGAGCAGATGACAGTCATGCATATGCAGTAGCAGGTGTGTCTTTGTTTGTGTGTGTACTTGGATTCAAAAGGAGGAAAGATCAGAGGGACACCTTGGAAACAGGTGTGTGGCTTTGTCAGATGTTCCTGAATAGGTCAAGCACTTTGTGAGGGTGTACCTTTGCAGATCGAGCCCTCCTGTCCCACCACTCCATTGGGGTCGACGTTGGTGACGTAGACGGGCAGATCCCACCCCCTGCTGCTCATCCCACCGGCAACCGTCATCCCGAGAGAATCATGCGGCTCCTTCAACAGAGTCACCGTCTTCTCGTAACACGCAGGCTTTTGGCACGAATCCTTGAATGGAGGAATGGGAAATGAGAGATTAATTCGTTAAAGTTTTGTGCAGTATTTCAGTGCAAATTATTCGGTTTATGACGTGTGGTTATCTATGACCTGTTGTTGGGCACGGATTGATGCTTTCCTGACGCCACACATAAGAATAATGTCTGAACACATGACTGCTCGAAGCGTGTGTTTGTAACAAATGTGGAGCTTGCAGGATGCTGTGATATTGCTGACCGCAGCCAAATTCTGCCTTGGATCCCCTCCAAAAACAACAAACACAGTCGCTAAGTTCTAACTTAATAAAAAGCGTTATTAAAGTTCAATAAAAGGCCTGTTTATATTTAGTCTTAGCCTCTGGCTACAGCAAATCAGATCTGGAGTTAGTGCGTCAGGCTTATCGCGAGAGAGAGAGAGAGTGTGTGTGTGTGTGTGTGTGTGTGTGTGTGTGTGTGTGTGTGTGTGTGTGTGTGTGTGTGTGTGTGTGTGTGTTAGGCCGTGTCTAATTCGGAGGAGTGAAAAGCCTCTGACTATATGCTGCCAGAATGTTTTCACCTCTCTTAGTGTGTAAAAGAGAATTAAGAGTGGTGGAGAGATAAAGGAGAGGGTTTGGTTTGGTCTGGTTTTATAGGGGTTTGGGCATTTGTCATGCTTTTCATTTAAAAAAAAAAACATTCAACAGGAAATTAAATCATAGAGAAGAACCCTGCAGATTGTCATTACCGTGTGTCAAGGTTAATAAGTCTGTTAAAATATCGGTAACACTTTACAATAAGGTCTCATTTATTAACATTAGTTAATGCATGAACTAACAATGAGCACTACATTTGTTACAGTATTTATTAATCTTTGTTAATATAAGTTAAAAGAGTAGTTCACTTAAAAATGAAAATGATGTCGTCATTTAATCACCCTCAAGTTGTTTCAAACTTGTATGAATTTCTTTCTTCTGCTGAACACAAAGTAAGATATTTTGAAGAATGTTGGTAACCAGACAGTTGATGGGCCCCATTGACTTCCATAGTAGGGGAAAAAAAAATACTATAGAAGTCAATGGGGTCTATCAACAGAAGAAAGAAATTCATACAGGTTTGAAACAACTTGACGGTGAGTAAATGATGACAGAATTTTCATTTATAGTTCATGTTAGTTCATTGTGCATTAACTAATGTTAACAGATACATTTGATTCCCATATTGTATTAGTAAATGTTGATATTAACTAAGATTAATAAATGCTGTAGAAGTACTGTTCATTCTTAGTTCATGTTAACTAAGTAGTTAACTAATGTTAACTAATGAAACCTTATTGTAAAGTGTTACCAATATATCAGATAATTTGGCAGTTTTATTACCTTTTCATGTGGTGTGACCAAAGTTAAAAAGTTGTAAAGTGTAAAAAGTTTTGATTGAATAATTCATAAACAGTGTTGCTAAAAAGATGTGTACACTCACATGTAGCCTACTCAAGTTGGATAAAAAAATATCTTGCGTTTTACTTGATGGCTTCGCCACATTTTTACAGTCATTAAATGTAAACTTTTCTTACAGTAAAAGCATTTTTAAATCTAGTTTTTAAAACCAACATGAATACAAACTGTACATTTCTAAGAAAATATTTTAAACTACTTTTTTTGTTGTTGCATTTTTCTTTACCGTGGACATTATTAAGGTGCGGTCACATTAGTTACATTTTGTGTGCCCTTTGTTTATTGACAATAGTGTAACGATGTATGAAGCACATCTCTCACAAAAGTTATTTTCAAGCAAAGCAGCTTTCTGCTGTTCAACATGGTGAATCCACATGAGCAGCTTCAACCCGTTGCGGAATCTGCACAGGGAAATCTTCGTCCCCACGCAAATTTCTCGATCGTGTGGATTTCTATTAAAATGATTTCACCCACGTAAATTTGCCAAATAATGGTAAATGACTCTGCAGTCCGCACCTTTATTTGTCATTGACTCTTAAACCAGCAAACCCTCACAGATTGGTCTACGATGTTTTTTATCAGCAGAGGAAGGAAGGGAGAGACATGACTAACGATGAATTTGAGCTTTATTAGAACAAGGAAAGTTGTCAGTGCAGATATTGAGCAGCAGAAAATCCCGTTTAGAAGACACTAAAATCCACTCTGCCACGGCTGTGTTTCTTCCTTCTGGGTTTTCTTCTGTTAATAGGTTTGGAGACGGCTGTCTCAGAGGAGTGTGTGTGTGTGTGTGTGTGTGTGTGTGTGTGTGTGTGTGTGTGTGAGCTGGCTGATTGCGCGATTCTTTGATGTAGAAGCAATAGGCTTTCAGATCTTTTTCCTCAATAAGAGAATGTTTAGTAAAGTGGTGCAGAGGGACTGGAAATAAATAGTGTGTGCGGCTATGCTCATGAAACCCACCAGTAAAGACTGCTCAATATCCACAGGCGAGTAGGGCGGTGGCCCTTCCATGTTCCATGGCGCCTCCTGTAGGATGTCCGGAGTAGGGATGTGAGTCTGGCGGGACACAATGAAGTGGACGCGGTCCTCACTCGCCTGTAGAACACGTAGCAGGTGCCGTTAGTGTCCTGCCTTATGTGATTTTTAGGTTAATACATGAGCTTGTATAAATGTTGAAACATATGCTAACTAGGGACAAGATAACTAGCTTGACGGGAACATTTCATTCTAGAGAGCATTTGATTGGACAAAAATCTTTGTAGTGCAAGATGAGTCATCAGTATTTATTAAAAAAAGAATTAAATGTTAAAATATGAGTATGTTAAAACGTACATTTAAAATTGAATGGAATTAAAATTCTGCTTTCATAAATTATGAGATTAATCATTATTTTATATATATATATATATATATATATATATATATATGTGTGTGTGTGTGTGTGTGTGTGTATGTATATATGTGTATATATATATATATATGTATGTATGTATGTATATTCTTATATATTAATTCAAATAAAATAAAATATTTTCCTAATATTTTACATATTTATTTTTCACTGTATAAATTATTAGATTAAATTATTTAGCTCCCTTTATATTGTATGAAGGAGATCCCTTCTAAGATGTTCTCAAAGATAACAAACATGGGCTAAAAGCCACCAAATTTCATGGGGCCTTTAACATTGGCGTAACAGTGTTGGCCTAACGTTTGCCGTCTACCGCAGAAACCTTTCGAACTCTACAGGAGAGCAAACAGAGGACAAGAAGTTCCCTGAGGAACGAGCAGTTCAAAAACTGAATTTGAGAAATTTAAAATAGTCCGTTCATACCTAAGTAGAGTGTGTGCGTAATGTCTCATTACTCTCCGGACGTCTAGGAAGCACAATTACCAGATGTTGTGACTGCCGTTGCCCTACAGCTCCAGCTCAGTGTGCATGTGTGATTATATCTCAGAAGTGTGTACTTATTAAAGAAAAACTAATATATATGGAGATTTGGGATCCACGCTGCAGTCTGTGTGTATGTGTGAGCTGAAGGAGGGCACAGGGCTCTAGTTTTTCTCTCACTGATTTATTTATCTTTTCCTCTTCATCCATTCCTCTCGTTCCATCTGAGTGCATCACAGCTCTCTTCTCCATTAACCCTTTTCTGTTGACAACCTTGTAGCTGATGTTGTTCTCGAGTGCACACACTCGCATTGAGAGCCTGTGGAGTTCTTGGGAGTTTAGTGCTCTGTCGCTGCCTCTTAAATGAGTGGGCCTTGCTTGTTATCGCACTAATTGGACTAATTTAATCAGTTTCCTGCCAGCAGTTAATCTATGTCAGAAACTCCTGCTGTGAGCGGCCATCTTGGTTCCTTCGAGACCAATCTGAACCAGACAGGAAGCAATGAGCTGAATAACAACATTCAGAAAGACCCACCACCACACTGAAATATATATCAGATCACACACTCGCTATACTCTCTTAAGGCGGGCATACACTGTGCGATTTCAGCAAGGTTACCTACTCACACTGAACGAGTAGAGTGCATGCGATGTAAAGCCAAAGCTCAGGATTTATGTGCTCACACTATACGGTCCGAACGTCGAGCTGTGACTTGACTGCTCACACTAAACGTGTGAAATATGCACGATAAACCCCCGTGCCGGGTTGCTCCAATAGACGATATTGTGTATCTAGAGATATTGTCAAAACAAGCATCAGCTATCAATATCAAGATGATTTAGCATTTCCAATTTATGTATTAAATTATTATTAGGGAAGGCCTAGGCTACTTTTATTATTAAATTGATAGGCTATTATAATTAATTTGCCACGCAATAATTTCATAGAGCATCACCGACTAACCAACGCGCTGTGAGGATAATAAAAGATTACGTGGAAGCTTACTCCTCATTGAAAATTGTCTAAAACATTTAGGTTGATTACAATGAATTATAGGCATATAATTCAAATTATTAACCGTCTATAATATGTCCGAACACTGCAATAATTATTCATCAATGAAAATTAAAAACAGCTTTATTTCAAAAACATATTTTAACAAATGAATTAAGAGGCACGGTGTAGATAGGCCTACATTGCAGGTGGCTTGGAAGACTTGGTTAATATATGGTTAGTCCATTTTCCAAAATGAATTGGAGGTAAGCAACAGTTATTTGTAGCTAGTTTGAGCTACAGAACTTAAACATCTCCCTCTTTTCGTTTTCTTTCTTGCTGCAGATGAAATGGTTAAACTTTTGTTTTCGCGCATGTGCAGTGAGGGAAAAAACAATGAGTTTAGGGCAAACGGTTCGTAGCTTTGCGTCAACTGTGTGATATAGTCACGAGGAGCGACCAAAATTTCTGACATGCCAGAAATTCATCTGACCATCCGATTGCCGGTCGGGAGAGGTTAATCGCCTCTCGGTTCTCCCTGTACACTGCACGACAAACGACGCACGACAAAGCTGAAAATTGGCCCGACCCGAAAAAGAGTCGCACGAGTCAGAATTCGGCTCAAAATCAGAAGAAAATCGCACAGTGTATGCCCGCCTTTTCACACCTTTATATCGTTATGACACACCTCCAACCACCGAGATGATGAACTGCCACAAACCTTACGTAAACTCTATATATTTTGCAATACTGCTCAAGGGACATATAATTTTATTTGGAACCATCACAATTGGTTTTTGGGACTCAGACTTAGTCTAGTTCTTGGCTAAGTCACCGTGTTATGAATGATTTACTGAATTAGACCCCACAGGTTAGGATTAGAAGAATTGTAAACATTTATTCTTTGAAATGCTGAAAAGGCCTAGCAATAAAAGTGCTTAAATTATTTAGCATGACTTATATTAGGCTTTTTGAATGTCAACAATTCAAAAGTGAAGCACTGCAGAAAAAAATTAATTTCTCTGCTGTTAAACTAAAGGGTTATTTACACCAAGCATGAAACTTTTTTTTTTTAAGATTATGGTTTGGTCTTTTTTTTCTTTTTTCTCCAAGCACTGAAGTGGGTTACTACTTCTATTATTATTGTTATTATTTTGATTAAAAGATAAGCTCTGGAAATTTGATGACTTTAATTCATAACATTGCTGGAGAAGTTTCAAATTAATGCTATGTGTAAACACAGCCATAAAATTAATGGTTTGCGGTTAGGACATCCTGACAAAAAGTCTGCTTGTCAATGAGTTTGAGCCAATCCCATAATTCTGAAGGAGCTGATGCAATTACTTCATTCGTTTAGTTGTAAGCTTGTAATGTGGAAGTCAAAAACCATGATTATTTATGTCGTGGAAACAAATGTAGGTGAAATTGAAATAGACGAAAGAAACAAAACTAAAGAGCTTCTCACGATCTGTGTGGATGAAGAAAGACTGATTCTTTCACTACATTACCGCCGGCACAGCTGTTTAAAGGTCATTTAAAGGTGTTTTACCTGCATTGTGGTGATGAAATTTCACTGCAATTTTAGGTTTGTTCCATGAAAGTTGCTATTGTCAGACAGGCTGTATTTTGCTAAAGCAAATAAAATTTGTATTGTCAGATGGGCTGTATTTTGCTTTTTATCATGAACAGCCTGCATTTCGTTTTCATCGGTTTGCACACTTGTATTAGAGATTGACTTTGAATTGCTTTGATTTTGAATAGTTCTGATGCATATTCACTATTGATTTTTTGCCATTTGTCACCGTTTTGTCTGTTGGTATACACAGGCCTTAATACTCACCACATTACCTTTGACCTCTCCCATAATGCTGCTCACCTGAATAAGCAGCGCGGCATGCTCGGGGGCGCCGTATCGCAGGTCGTGGCCATTGATGGCCAGCACACGGTCGTCGACCCTCAGCCTCGCGTCACGGGCGGCCAGCCCCCCCTCCAGCAGGTGGAAGATGAAGACGCCATGTTCGTCAGGCCTGCGCACCAGCTTGATCCCCAGCTGTTCATCTGGAGCCCTCTTAACAAGGACCACATGCAGGCTGTCATCCCGGATGGTGGGGGTGTGTGTGGGGAAGCCTTCCGTGGGGGAGTGGTGGTGGGATCGGTAACGGTGGCGCTGCTCACGCAGTACGGTCAACCGCAGCAGTGTGCAGGGCTGCTTCAGAGCCGCCACAGCATAACAGTGAGGCACGTTACTGATGTCTATACCATTCACCTGAAGGGAAGACAGTATGAGAGAGAAATCAAGAGAACTGTTGATTTGTTTGTCTTTGTCTTTTTTTGTATTACATTTTCGTAGCTCAAACAGTGGAGGAATTTAGCAAGGAATTTACTGCAATGTAAGTCGCTTTGGATGAAAGCGTATGGCAAATGTAAATATTAAAATAGAGAGAAGACAAGAGATGATGGCAATGGCGGATGGTGAAAGGGATCTGGAAATGGTGCAAGCCGAATTGGAAGTAATGTTGTAACGAGCACCAGAGCTCAATGTTTTTGAGTGTGCACTAATTATTATAGCAGTAAATACTTTCTGGCTTTCTGCAATTCGAAGGTTTAGAAAGGGATAAGTATGCTTCAAATTTGTGTTTATTTGTTAAATGTTTTGATATTTGATTTTGATATTTTGAGAAATCTGATTCTGCTTTCAGCTGCCAGTAAGCTGTAGTTTTCTAATTTTTAGGGATGCACAATGTATTGGTACCATATCAGTTATGTCGATATTTAGACCTTTTTAGTCGATACTGGACTTTTAATTGTGCCCATGCTCATTTCTTCTATTTTTTAATTTCAATTAAAAAAATTTAAAAAAAATATATGAACCTTTTACATTAACACCTTTGCCGGTATCTAACTCTCACTTAAAGCTAATATTTAAACTAATAATTTTATGTGAAATTCACTTGTAGTGTTTAAAAGGATTAATTTTAATTGTTAGCTGTTTATTTATTTATGTAGACATAATAGTATAGAATATTACATATCTGCCATTTTTCTGATATAGACCTTAAAATCTAAATAATGATATACTTTAGTTAAAATAAATTTTAGTCTAATCACTACATCCCTGCTTATTTTACTTAACACACTTAAATTAAATTAAACAATTCAATTAAAAATGAAAACAAAATGGATTAAAAAAAATCGGATTCTGTCTGGCTACATGCAGAATCCTCACACTCTTCCCTTCTAAACAACAGATGGCGAAGCCCATGACGACATGTGCTATCAAAACCATGGACCATTCACTTCTACTGTACAATGACGTAACATTCGATCTTGCACACATGCGCACCTTGAGGATCATATCCCCAGGTAGCAGTCTTCCATCCCGAGCGATGACCCCCTCTCGGTAGATATCCTGAATGAGAATGCGTACCAGAGGCGTCTCATTGCCCCCGACAATGCTGATAGCCAGAGGTTCACAAGGATCTACCCTGGTGATCTTAATACTGGTGAGCTCACCATCAGGGATTAGATGATGCAGCTGAGGTAATGCAAATACTGAGAGAGAGAGAGAGAGAGAGAGAAATGAGTATCTGTAATCAGTGAACTCCCACACGATCATTGCTTTCTGTGCTACACAAACAGGGCATAGCAAGGCCAAACATGACTTCAAGCCGTAAAAAGCATTACAGTGGTCCATCAGAGGAAGGAAGGGGGGGGGGGGCAAGACTTTATATTCATTGTATTCTTATTATAAGATTTATATTCAAGATAAATTTAACAATTAAAGTGATGAAGTTAACTTTTGTTTCTATCATTTTACCCACTAATGTGCATAATTCAGATAAACTACACTCTTAAAATGCATTTTTGTTTCAACCCATGTTTGGGTCAAATATAGACCAACCCAGTAGTAGTAGACTGTTATAGGTTAGGATGAGGTTTTAGTAGAATAAATTGGCATAGTTGCAAAGTTAATTATGGTCAGTAGAATATCTACCGGGGAGCATCAAAATAAAGTCTTAGTAGAAATTAAAAAGATTAATACTTTAATTCAGCAAGCATGCATAAAATTGTTTAAAAGTTAGCAAAGGTTTCAAATAAATGTTGTTCTTTTGAACATTCTATTAATCAACGAATCCTGAAAAAACAGTTTCCACAAAAATATTAAGGAGCACAACTGTTTAACATTGACAATAATAAGAAATCTTTCTTGAATCAACATAATAGAATGATTTCTGAAGGATGTGACTCTAAAGACTATATATTGCTATGCTGCCATAGAGCTAGAGTTAGTCAGACAATTATGAAAATATATACATACTGTACGTTTTTTAGAAAATGCTCATTCGTTTGTATTTGTTCTAGGTGAGAAATTTGTACTACACCTGTAACTGAAATGACTATAAACTACAGCTGGATTTAGTAACAATCTCTGTGATTTGTCTCTCCTTATCTTTATCCATCCCTTCTTTCTCCATTACACACACTGTCTCTCGAATCTGCCTGTTCTCCACAATCTGCAGTTTCTCTCTTTCAAAGTCAATATTTTCCTCTCATCTCCTCTGATTGCTTGCAGGGAGAGAGAAAGTGAAGCTCATTACTACTGCAACCAGTGTTACATAACGAACGAACACACACACACACACACTCACTCATCAGTATTTTCCTCACTCATTTCCAATCTCTCAAGCAGTCTTGTTCACTTTTGTTTGCATTCAGAAAGCAACCCTCTCACTCAGCGTTCATCTGTCCAGTCCCTCTGTCCCGACACACTGCTTCATTTCCTCTCTGTCGTTCTCTGATAAGTCTCCTCAGGCTCCATCTGTATTATTAAAGGACCATATGCTACTGCGGTGCTGAGCGGACCCAATCCAGACTGTCACCTTCTGACACACACCCTTTATTATCCATTGATATTGTTTTATCATGCCATTGAATACTATTGATGAGAAACCTCATTTCCAGAGGATGAGAACATGTTTGATTTTGTGTTTTGTAGATGACCATTTCTTTGCCATTTCAGGTTTTTAAAGGGATAGTTCACCCAAAAATGAAAATTCTGTCATCATTTACTCACCCTCAAGTTGTTCCAAACCTTTATGAATTTCTTTCTTCTGCTGAACACAAAAGAGGATATTTTGAAGAATATGGGTACTATAGAAGTCAATGGGGCCCATCAACTGTTTGGTTACTGACATTCTTCAAAATATCTTCTTTTGTGTTTAAACTTATCGTTATGATACAAACAGCTTATTTAATATGCTATAATGCTTCATAACAGCACCGTTACACAGTTATAACCAAACATTTTTCATATTTATAAACTTGCTAACATTTGCTAATTTTATAATGCAAAAAAATAGCAACTTGAAGAGATCAAATTTAACTAAAATATTGATGAAATCTAAATGATTGAAGGAACCATAGGCAGCCATAGAGCTAGCTATGCCAATATATATTCATACTGTAAATGTGTTCATGTGTTTGCATTTGTTCTGGGTGAAAGATTAGATTCATACTGAACCTGTGCCTGAACAGACTGTTAACTACAGCTTCGTTAACAATCTTTAATTTATCTCTCCTTATCTTTATCCGTCCCTTCTTTCTCAATTACACACACACACACACACACACACACACACTTTCTCTCATATCTGCCAGCTCTCCACTTGGTTTGTTGGTTTTAACTGGTTTAATTTGGTCTAACTGGTCTCCCAGCTGGTCTTCTTCTGGTCTTGCTGGTCTCATTGCCAGGTCAAGCTGGTGTTTAGCTGGTCAACCAGCTGGATTCCTGGCCTGACCAGCTGACAAATGCCCAAATACAGTAATTGTAAAACACATACACTTACCCTCTGGTGGTATGTTGGCGTTTCTGAGGTTGTCACGCTCCTCTGAGGTGTCGTTGGCTACTGCTGTCCCGCTCTTGGTTCTCCTCAGGACACTAAAGGCTCGATTCAGGCGCCGAAAAGAGCGACTACGCACCGACGTTCTGTCAAAGTTGCGATCTGTGAATGAACGAGAGAGAGAGATGTGAAGGAACTGAGTGAGAAAGAAGGAGAGAGAAACTTCTCTGCCTAAACATGCCTGGACATGTCCCTCACACACATCCTTCTGTCCACTTACAGCCAATCACAAATGAGTCGGCACACAGTAGCCAATCAAATTTTCTCTTTTTTTAGCACCAAAATACATTGCACCTGCAGGCCAATGAACATCTGAAGTAAGCAGCACCTGCTGGTGCTGTATTGTGGACACTGCAGTAAGGTTATAACTTCTTCTGGTCAGACCTGAATCAGAACAGTGCAGGACACTTTTTATGTCTGTTTATCTAACTTAATCTATAGATCACAGACAAAAGTTTCACATTATAACAAAAATATAACTATATTATGTTACATATGCCCTGTTTAACATTTTCAATATACCCAGGACGCTGAGAGACCCACCAGGTGATCGGTGGAAAAGATATATAAAACTGTAAAGAATTTACGACAAACTAATGATCAGTTAGGGATAGTAAAATATAGTTAGTTAATGTTCCTATTATATAGTTATTATAAGTGTGGATCGATTAAAAGTGGTAGGGCTGACAGGGTCAGAGGTTGATGGGTCTGTAAAGGTCGTAAACCCTTGCAATACATGTTTTTCTGTCTCATTCCTCAACTCTTTCAGTCTTTCTGTCCTGATGGACAGAGTTCTGACAGTGGCATTGACAAAATTGGAGGCAGACAGCTTGTTCAGCTGCAGTGTCACACTGTTTCTAGTCCCAAAGCCAGAAATGCTGGTGCAGCAGCATTTATTTTCCCTATTCTTAAGGCTTCACATTTCGAGGGGACGTCCGACAATGAAACATATCTGAACTACTTTGTGGAGGTCAGGAACAGGCCTCATAAAGTATTCATAAGGCATATTTGAACGTTCTCTGTCTCCTTTAACTGCAATATCAATTGCATGTCTCAGCTGAGCCTTTTCAGACATCCGCTTTGAATTAATTTTTTTCATAAATCTACATAAATGGCACATAAGGCAACTTTGAACAATTGACATTTGTCAGATTAGCTGTTTCAGTAAGTATGATGGAGAAATGTAAATATTCATATTGTGGGGGACGTCCTTTAATGTACTTTTTTTTAAATAAAAAAATATAATATACATATAATTCCGACAAATACACACAAGCACAATTGTGTGCACTCACACTCACTCTTCCTGGAACCGCTGCGTGCTGCCAGGCTGGTGGTGCTCCCGGATTGGCTGTTATCTTCAACACTGGGCTCATAGGCGGGGTTAACCAGGCCAGGCTCGTCTGACAGGAGGGCGATAGCAGAGGAGGGGCATCCCTCCCCGGGCAGTGCCGCCACAGTGAGTTCTGAGGTGCTGTCTGTGCAGTCTCCCTCCTGAGAGCGCCGCTTTCTCTCTGCGGAGAGGCCATAGTGTGACGCTCCTTTACACCTGTGAGAACACACACACACACCGACAACCAGGTCAGCAAGATACATTATCATCCAATGAATGTGTCATCATCTATGTGCCAATTAGTAAAGCAAAGTCACGTAGAGGAGACAGAATTATCACGTTGTTGCAAGAGGGTACATTTGGACTTGTACTTGATCTTTGTGTGTGTACAGTTGTGGCGCTGATGTGTTTACGCTGCTGTCGCAGGGGAGATCAACAAACAAATACGTTTTGCCCCAGGAAGCATGGGAAACAAACATAAAGACTAGAATATAAAACACCTCACCTTTGAAATGAGATTCCTTACAAAACTAATCATGTGCAAAAGCTATCTCTTACTGTACTCATACACAGGCAGACGCTGGTGTAGATTACATATGAGCACATTCAGAAATAGACCTGCGGGTTATATTGTACCCGAGAGCATTCCTTTAATGTCACTATGCTCGAGACATTGACAAACCAATAAACCATCAGCCCATGATTAGACACGAGAAAACCCTCCCACAAGGTCATAGGTTTTCCTCCGTTCTGAATCCCTGAGCTTTTCACTATCCTAACCAGCGACAAGAAATTTGTCTGTTCACACTGAATGGAAACTGCTGTGCGATGTGATCCTATCATATCCAGTCAGAAGATATTTGATGTTTTATTTTGGACCAATGAGATTTCAATGCGGGTAGGAGGAGAGACAGACAGACAGATAGACAGATAGATAGACAGATAGATAGATAGATAGATAGATAGATAGATAGATAGATAGATATATAGATAGATAGATAGATAGATAGATAGATAGATAGATAGATAGATAGATAGATAGATAGATAGATAGATAGATAGATAGATACTAAACAGTTGGGCAAAAGTTGTAAAATAACAAGAAAATAATAAAATCATCTCAAAAACAATTGTGAATGATGGCACCGCTATAGCAGCTACTGGAGCGGAGCTCTCTCTGAGGGGATGACTGTGAAGAGATAAATCAATGGGTGGACACATACACGCAAACAGCACCAGGAGAGATGCCATGCCTTAGGGACCTGGTTTAAAATCAAGCATTTTGTCTCACTATTCATGCCTGTCTACACACACATGGATGCTATAACGGAAAGAAAGGGGACCTGTGGCAGAGAGCTTGACACTGGCTGTATATCTCACTTACTACTGACCACTGATTGGAATGCCTCAGGTGTGCAAACTTAATAACCCCTAAATGAACAACGGCTGCTTTCACTCAGGTTCCGTTACAGTGCTGATGAAACACCTCAAATCCTGTTGGCAACCTGAAGAAAGGCAATTAACTCACACTGGTCGATTTAACACTTTCCTATATAACCTAACCCTGATATTTTATTGGACGATACAGGTAGAATGACAAACAGACAGAGACACAATGGTACATAGACAGACAGAGAAACTGGTCAGAAATGTATAATAACTGAGACCTCTTTTCTGTGGCCATCAAAAGCATTTAGAGTGATTAACTGAGAGGGAACATCATCTTCTTATATTACATAACACAGGGGCTCCATGGAGACCAACCAGTGGTTAATTGATGTGGGACAGTGTTTGTTCACTTCCCCTCTTGATTCTTGTCTGTCAGTCTGAAACTCTTACATCATTCATAGTCGTGAAGAAGAGCCTCCTTAGTGAGTTGCATAGCTAAAAAGTCAATTTTTACTCTTCTCTAAGAGGAGAGAAAAGAAAATGTAGATATTATACATAGCACATGAGGTTCATGAGGTATTGCTTTTTTAACACAATTGTTAATAAAAAAAAAAATTTACTCATTCCTCAGACCCCGAATTGTCACGACATAGCTGAAATACAATTTTTTCCTAGTTTGTTTTTTTGCTTGCCTTTTGGGAGCTTGACAGCCCATGGTCACTATGAAATTACTTTTGTGTTACAGAAGAAGAAAAGAAAAATTTCAGCAATAGAATTTTAATTTTGGCATTGTCTTTTAGTGGAACAAGACAAATTCTCACCAAACGATCATTGAACTCTGAACCCTGTAGCAAATTATACTATCTGTTTTAATAAGGACAAATTGTCTGTGCAGTGTATATACGAGAGACTGAGAGAAAGAGAAAGATGCGACACAATGGTCTTGTCTGTTCCTTCGTTAATGGGCTTAGGCAGATGTTAATTAAAACAGGCTTTCCTGCTAGAGATAAAGCAGCAATCTGTGGTCTGAAGTCATAAGCCGTGTCTTTGTCCTGACACACTCACACGTAAAGCATGCAGCCACAATAACAGCAATGCAGAGGTTATTGTTAATTCCAAGCATCCCATTACATGAATGATGGCATGTGTCAGTCACCTTGCACCCAATTTCCTCTTTCATTTATATTCTCTCACACACATATACACAGCCATATGGACGGGCAGCAGGGCACAGAGCAACAGAGAGAGAGATTAACAACTCTCATGCACTTTTCCATCGCTCTCTCCCCATGTTCCAAACCTTCTTTTCAACATTCACTTCCCTCCGTCTATGAATCTTCCCTGGACCCTAATCACTAACTTTCTCTTCTCATTCTCTTCGCTGTCATCCATCCCACATTATTGCAGTTTATATGTACCTTCTACTTTCTTAAAGGGACAGTACATCCAAAAATTATCATTATAATCATTGTCATTATTTACTCAGCCTGATGTCGTTCCAAAACATGTATGCTGTTATTTTTTCATGGAACACACCCAAATATGTGACAATCAAATATGACAAAAAAGACAATCAAATATGCACCTGTGTCCAGTTTGGACATCAATAACATGAAACATGATTGATAGAGTGTATTGTAACCACATATCACAATATCAAACTTTTTTTTTTGAGAGAGAGAGAGAGATCGAGAGAGAGACGCATCTAAAACCTAACTCCTATCTTCTATCTTGTTTTCTATTTTCATTTGTTTTTCCCTGTTTTTGATTGTGATTATGGAGATGTAGGCCATAGCCCAGTGAGACCTCATAATGACCTTACAAAAAGAGGGAGAATTATGTGCTCCTTTTCTCTTAATAATAATGAAATTAATCTCCAGATCAATCTGCTGGCTACTTACAGCTCGCGCACACACGCTCGCACTAAATCCAGTACACTAAATCTTTGACTACATCAAAACACACAATGGTCTGAATCTAAGTCATTAAAACCAGATTGACGCTTCAATCCTCTTTTGAGTGAATGGATTATCCTGAACCTACCCAAATAACACAGCTCTAAGACTGGGATGTACTAGTCTTAGACACACATACAAACATATTTCCATCAGAGTGAGATATCAGACTCAATTCCTGAAACTGTCCCAAAAAGATCTGAACTCAAACACACTCATTTAGTGGGATTCATATTTTTATATTCATCACACAAGACACACACAGACATTTCTCAAGTATATACTCTTGACTACAAATTATATATGTATGTGCATGATATATTATATTATATAGGCTATATAATTTGTATGTGCATGATAGATTGTTATATTATATATTTTGTACATTTCTCCCATTTTTCTAATAACTATCAATATAATGTTATTTACATGATTAACTTTTTTCATGTAGCTAACTATTTATGCATTCCTTATGTGTGTGCATGTGTATTATATTATATACTTTTTTGTATTTTTGTCACATTTTTCTAGACTGAACTATAATGTTTATTGACATATTTAATTGAAGAAACTATTTACTTTCTTTTTGCAGAGTTAAAGGGGAACTATGCAGTTTTTTTTAGCTTAACTGAACAGCTTCGGAGTTATTGGAATGGTTATATGACTTTTTTCGGGTTGAATGGTGGCCTGGTGCCTGTGAGTGGAAAAACCGCACTTGCAACTTTGGGCCGGCGGGCCAAGCATCAGGAAGTATCGCATAATATCAGCTCTCGCAATGTAACAAATTGCTTTACGGTACTGCACACATATAAGAAGCAGAAAGCTATAAAGCATTGTCGGAGGAAGGGCAGACTGACCGAGCGAGGAGTCAGACACGAGTAAACATCGGACCTGCATTTTCAGAATGGCGAAAAAAAACGAAGAAAGCGCGGTCGGAAGAGTCTAGAAAAAGGAAACGAGAATCTGACAGAGTGAGGAACCAGACAAGAGTCCCACTCGGTCAGGCTTTCACTGTTAAAGTTGATTCCTGCGATTATCATGAGAATAGTTGTCAATATCTCACATAATTATCAGGACATAAATAAGCCTACATGTTGTAAATAGTGTAAATGAGCGCAATTTGCAAACTATTATGATAAATTGCAATAATCATGTCTAACGACATCATAACGGACATTGTTACGAAATAATGCGACGTACATGTAACTTTATTGATGTCATCTGGCATTTTGTAATGTTTACATTACACTCAAATAACATAAATGAAATTATATAGTAGGCCTAGGCTATTGGCTATTTGCTTGTAATTTAGCTGCAATCATGTAAAAACGTTATAAGCCATCAAACGCGGTAGGCTACTTTATTATTATAAAGTGCAGAGGCCGTGAGTGCAGAAACGCTCTGCGTGAGTGGTGTTTACGACAGTAACGTTAAATACAAGTACTCTACAGTGACTCTAGGGGTCGCTGTTTGACAAAAACGGAATTCCTGCATAGTGTGCCTTTAAGTAGTTATGCTTCCCTTAGGCCTGTATATATCAAATAGATATACAAATAATGCTTAAACGTGAGATATTCCATCCCTTCCCCCCAGAATCTCCACTGCTATCCTGCTAATCCAGACCCAAGCATCAGGATAACACAAGACTGACACACAGAGAGGAGAGGACAGAGATGTCCTCATCATAACTCACTGCTGAACCACTGAGATAGAGAGAGATACTAAATCACGCCATCACCAGACGCAATCAGCACTCTTATAAGTAGCTACACCATGCAGTGGACACACACACAAACACTCGCTTACTCGCACACTGCAGCAGTTAAAGAGCTAGAGACTAGTTGTCCGACAGACAGCATTGCAACGGAACGCTGCACCAGCACAAAATGCATTTCTGACAAAACTGCAGCACATTCAGTTCCAATTGACATCTGAAATCTCAGAGCGCTGCAAGTTATTGTGTGTGTACCTGCACCCAGCTCAGTATATCTGATAGACTGCAGGGGTCTCAAACTACCTGGGAGCCACTGGTTATAACAAAATGTGTTATATATTATTTGAGGGGTGATATGAAACTATTTCTAGTTTAAAGGAATTCAAGACTCCTGATCATTTAATCTGAGGTCCAACTCTTTTTCCATTTCGTTATCGTGGTAACAATTGTAAAGAGAAATGCATCATGGGAAAATGGTGCTCGGTCTATCTGATCTCTTTAATTGCTTTGACATGTTTAACTTGGGAGGCATGCGCACACATATAAATCCACTTTAATCAGTCTTTGTGAAGTTTATCAAAGGAGGTGTCTTCCTCCTTATCTGTACTTAATCTGCTGATGGGTTTGAAGATCAGAGCTTCAGTGCAGCAGGAGGAAGGATTAAGGAAAGTAATAATCTCAGGGAGAAAAAAAGATGGCAAGGAGGAGGGAGAAGGAGACACACATCTTTTTTTTTTTTTTTTGGGGGGGTCTTTTGGAGTCGTGACATATTCACGTCAAGTAATTCATTGTCTGGTGGATTATACACTCATGGCGAATGTTCTGAGAGAACTACTAAGACCAGAGAAGAGGAGAGACCGATGAATGGCCAAGGAAAACTCATTGGGGGACTTTTTTAAAATCGACTTAAATTTCTCAAATTTTCACAGTGTGTT
Organism: Gila orcuttii; assembly: GCA_026230005.1. NCBI lineage: Eukaryota > Metazoa > Chordata > Actinopteri > Cypriniformes > Leuciscidae > Gila > Gila orcuttii. The sequence goes on along the minus strand of JAPDVR010000012.1, from coordinate 32,585,781 downwards.
TTTCCCCATTATCCTTTTGTGAACTCTGTAGCTGCACTACTAGCAGCACCAAATGGAAAGCTGGACTCGTCTGCCATTGGTTAACAGATAGTCCCTCCCCAAACTCACACCATTAGTTGAGCCAATGTTGAGAGAAAATGTGCTTCGTCAGACCAGGCGGGGTTCTTAAACAAAGTAATGCTCATCTTACATTATGCTAGAATAGGAGGACTTTAATTATTTTTTAATTAATTAATAAGTGTGTTTTTTCCCAACTACTTTTCTATTTTAACACATAATAAGGAAACGTCATTATATCTCATTGAAGATTAATATATTAATACCCTATTTGGTTCATTAATATTTCCATCTCAATTAAACATTTAATGCCATATTATATGATAATTTATATAATTACAAAATTTCTGAGTCATCAATGCATCTGAAGTGGCCTTTTAAAAACACAAACAAAAACAGTTTTTCACAAAAATAAAACTTTACATTTATCCCTTGTGAACACTGCCACACACACTGACTGCATTAACCGGTTCCCTGTGCTCTCCCCCGTCCTATGAAACTCATGCATATCATGCGACTCACTCAGCCAATCACTGACATCACATTGGCAGCAGCCAGCAAGGACAATTATGCCGACCTAACTTTCCCCCAACCATCCCTCTCTCTCTCTCTCTCTGTCTTATGCATTTTTCTATACCATCCCCACCCATTTCTGTTTCTCTTCTTCTCTGTGATGAGAACAGCAGGATGAAGACAGCAGCAGATTTATGTTCATCCCTCTACACCATCCCCCTCCCCACCCCCAGCTGAGCGACCGCATTGACTTTATTTCTCTCTCTCTCTCTCTCTCTCTCTCTCTCTCTCTCTCTCTCTCTCTCTCTCTCTCTCTCTCTCTCTCTCTCTCTCTCTCTCTCTCTCTCTCTCTCTCTCTCTCTCTCTCTCTCTCTCTCTCTCTCTCTCTCTCTCTCTCTCTCTCTCTCAGTGTGGAACCGGGACAGTGATCTGCTTTAGTTCTCTAATGTGTGCAGGAGACAGTGCTGGAGTGTCTGTTATCTATGCTCTGAGCGCTTAACATTGAGACCTGTGCTCAGTCTGGAGCGGTAGATACAACTGACCTGCTCCTATGGCAGACGGAGCAGTGTTGTTCTGCACAAATTCAGTCACAGCCAAGGATAGAACTGACACCCCAATGATGCATTTTAAGTGTTGTTTTTTTTTTTTATAAGATGCCTTGTGCCCCAGCGGACATGTGTGTGCTTGTGTACTGAAGGTTTAAAATATGTATCTACTCTAAGAGCACAAAAAAATATCTTTAGAGCATGAGGTCACTGTTGGCTTGTGTGTGTCTGTGTGTAATCTTCTGTTTATTCACACTTTAGCTTCACTTGAGCAGCTCTGGTTGGCCTAGTTTTCCAGATATCTTCACATATGCGGTCCTCTCCGAGTTTGCCACTATGACGACAAGAGATCCTGCATTGCCTAATACAATAGCGTGCAAGAGCCCATTCAAGCTTAGGGGACACGTATTTGATAATTAAGTTGCTTTATAGTGTCCCTATTATGCTTTTTCGAATATTACCTTTCATTAACTGTTTAATAGTATATCTGTCTTTGAATGTAAACACTCTTTAAAGTTGTAAAGTCAAAAGTGCACGATAAATAAAGTTATTGTCTTAAGAAAAAAAAAAAGAAAGAATAGAATCTGAACCGGCTAAACGAGTCGTCTGGAATTCTAGTCACACTTCTGTGACCTGCATACGTAACACGGTAACACATGCCTATGGTCTTCATTGACTGCCCGTGAACAACGTCTACTTTGACCCGCCTACTTTGACTCGTGTTGTGTACATGTCGACAAGACACTGTTTTCTGCTCTGCAAAAGCAAATTTTTTTGTTTATAATCGGATATTATATGACAAATTCCACAAAGACAACCATAAAAAAAAAACAAGATGGAAGTCACGGAAGCCATGAAAATATAAATCATGTACTCTTAGTTAGACGCTCTGTTGCAGTGCATTGCTAGTGTGATTGAGAGTGTAAACAGTTTTGATTGGCTGCGTTTTGTGATTGACTGCGACATGCCTGAGTAGGTACTGCATATGAAGAGAAACCTACTTTGCGACTGCTAAAAAAGTAAAATTATATAGTATAAATGTGTGTAGTATAAATGTTATCTGAGCGTACTACATTGTCCATGTTGTCACTGTCATGACTTATTGCATCAGTTGCGTCACTTCACTGCCATTTACAACCCCTCTCCCATGGCCTCATGAGATAATTAAGTGTTCATCAGATGCATACTTCAGAATCTGGCCAGAAGTAGTAATGTCATCCAGGCACATTTCGTCTACTGTTTTTTGCTTACTATTTAGTAGGGATGTAGGCATAATCTGCATTGATGGTGTTCTACGTTAAAAAACATTTGGACAGTCCAAACAAGTCAAACCTTCCGAGGGTCTTTTACATTCCCTTCTCTCATCATCTTCCCACAGTGCTGTCGCTCAAAATTTAGACTTACATGTCAAAAGGAATACATATCAAAATGATTGATGATCACTATAAACCACTGTAACACAGTTGCGATGTGACTCATTCGAATGTGGATTAACTGAGGATTTTAACCCAGGTTTATGCGTGTATGTTGTGGGATGAGCATTTCTTATCTTTCTATTCCTACTTGCACAGTGTCTGTATTTTTCATGCAAATAGGAAACCCACACCCTCCACTTTCTGTGCCTTTCCCAAAGTCTCTCTTACTGTCTCCCAGCAGTGACTGACCACCCAGCCCAGGTGCAGATCCGGCCCTGAGATCAGGTGCTGAGCAGGGAAAAGAACTCTGCCAACTCTCTGTCTCGGATGCAGCTAAAGTGTTGAATTAGCAACAACGTTTTTTTTTTTTTTTTTTTTTTTTTGCTCTACCTGCTCCTCATCATCATTAACCTGATGAGGAAGGTGAGAGGACGCAGAACAACTGCAGGACAGACACAATCTGTTGAACTCTTGCTCTCTGGGGGAAACGCTCAGAAGCAGTATTTGACTACACAGAGGAGAATGTGGCAGTCACATGTAGGTCATCCTTTTCTTTTTTTCTGAAGACCGCTTTATTTTACAGATTTGCACCAGTTAAAGGTGCATGTGCGTGTGAGAGCTGAAATTAAAGCTTCAATTAGTAATTACAAGGAAAGAAATCTGTTTCGAAGGTGAACGAAGGTCTTACGGGTTTGGAACGACATGCGGGTGAGTAATTAATGACAGAAATAAAATTTTTTGGGTGAACGAACCCTTTAACACTTGAGGAAAAAAGAAATATGCTATACTGACAATTGAAACCGATAATTGTCTGACCCCATGCAACAAGCCTTTCTGAGGGGGTAAGTGCACGGGATTCGACTTTGGACCTGCATTTCAATCTCAAGGATTCAACTTTGGACCCCAACTTTTTGCACTTCCTGCCAATGGCTGGTGACTTAACGGCCATGAAACAAAAACAGGCAGTTTTACCACCAAGATTTTAGATACCAGTGAAAATTCACAATTTTCTATTCCAATTGATACCACAGCTAAAACTACTAGCCTAACTAATATAAAACATTTAATAAATTTAAAACATAACTAAAGACAAGTAACAGTAGTTTTCAGGTAGAGATATTGAATAAAGTAATCAAATAAAACAACACTGGATAGTCTTCACTGTATAAATTACACATAGATTAATCCTTACAAAAGTTATTCAGTCAATAGCAGTGAATTATTTTTTTCTTTGTTCTTTGTTGTTTGATTAATGTTAAAAACCCAGCGAGCAGCAGACATATTAGGCTGCTGTCACTTTAAGACCTAATGCACAGATCCAATACACTGATACCAGTACACATCTTTCTCTACTGATTACGTTCACTTAAACATAACTACTATGTTTACTATACTCGCCAAGATGGGCATTTAAAAAAATATATATCATTTGTCAACTTGTCCGTTCAAGTCAAAGAAGGCATGAAAGAGAGCTCTGTTCAGTAATTGTGTGCAGTCTGAGACGCATCGTTCTGGGTAGTACCGCGAATTAACGAATTAAGTTCCGTTTTGTGTCTTGAATATTTAAATGGCCAAGCCTTAAAATCTTGTGACAATGTAGCGCTGGCCTGTCAACTGTCCCAAGCATCCTTAACATTTGTTTACGTTCATGTTCTCACATTGCATTGTTAGAATTCTTAAAAAAATGCATTTTACTCACATTTGGCGAGTGTTCATTTTAGGCCCTGTATGTATAAGCCTATGTCATACTACCATTCAAAAGTTTAAAAAATAATTTTATTTGGCAAGGACGCATTAAATTGATAAAAAGTGTTGGTTACTTTAACATTGTTACAAAATCTATTTTAAATAAATGCTGTTCTTTTGAATGTATCATGGTTTTCACAAAAATATTAATCATCACAACTTTATCTTTAAAGCAGCAGCAAGTAACTTTTCCTCTGCGGTCGCCCTACAGGTTGGAAGCGGAATTGTCCATTACCGCTGTCGTAAATAATTTAGCCTACCGCAGCCTACTGTCGCACGCGCACGCACATGCTCTCTGTTTATCCAGCACCGGCTTTGGAATCAACAATGGCCACAGACAAGGTAGAGTATGATGCAGGATTTTATGAAAGTATGATGTATTGCGACATCACAAACGAGCAATTGTAACGCTTGCCGTAAAGCAAGTCAAATTAGTAGTTTTCTTATGTCTCATTAGAACTACAGAAACGCGACCTGATCTGGCAATCTTACATAGCGTGGATATATCAGATAAAGGACCGCAAAGCTGTGGCATAAGTGCATTTCACCATGTCACGACTTGATGAACCACTGAAACGATTTTGGAAACATTATTTTAAGGTAAAAAATCTTACTTAGTGCTGCTGTAAGAAATGTTTCTTGAGCTCCAAATCATATTAAAATTATTTCTAGAGGATCAATGGAGTAATGTCTGCTAAAAAAATAAGCTTTGCCAGAAATAAATAAAAGTGTATTAAAATAGAAAACGGTTATTGTAAATGGTAATAATATTTCACAATATTACTGTTATATATATATATATATATATATATATAGATAGATATATACACAATATGCATGCCTATTTTTGGACCCATGACGGTTTCTGTACAGTGAATACCAGTTCAATGTCAACATCATTGAACATGGTTCTTTACATCACACATTTCTTTTCTTCTCTCTGTGCAGCATGCTGTTTTTGTGATGTGCCTTGGCACAGATAAGTAGATGGGTTATGCGGTCACTGAGTGAGCCAGCGAATGCCGCAGGACAAACCGCTCGCGCGCACGTTCAGCGGTCATCCGCTCACTATGCCTGAAAATAAGGTCACCACGGTGACACGCAAGCCCTACACGTGTGACACCCTGATGACGACATGCTTCTGTCTGACCAGAGACATCCGCTGCATGCAGGCACACACATGCACGTATACACAATCAATCACCATCCCCCACCCCCATAACTGATGATCTGTTCTTACTAAAAGAAAAATATAAACCACGCAGAAGTACACAAATCAAAATCATGTTCATCCTGACAGCGATCAGTCTTCAAATGAGTCAGTGCACTGGCCTCCATTTTCAAACACAGATGTATACTGACACAAATCTGATTCATAAGAACTGTGTTTCCAGCCCACATACCGGCAAAATATTGTCTAAAAGCTCTAGAAATGTTAGCATAAGCCCTCAAGAAGTGTGATATCCTACCTCTAAAGTATTTCTTAACACTGTAACACTCTCTTTTGAGGTAACCTGACATAAAGACATTGGAAGCTCATCACACCCATATGACAGAGAGGGTGATCCCATCAGTATTCGTAGGTTTTCATGCGAAACTTGATTTTTGGATAGACACAAAAGCTACAATATTAACACATTGACAGCATCTTCTTCTGATGTAATCAATCCTCAGACAAAATCTGATAGTGGGATTCTCATTTTTCAGTGAACTATGGAACAACTTTGTCAGAAAAAATACTTATGTTAAATGTCACATTTATCTATTTTAATTTTAAAGAAATACATATTTCTTTTATATTGTATATTATATTTTATATATAAAATTTTGTGTATTTTTGAACATAACTATGTGTCCACAGTATGTGTACACAACCACCCTACTGTGGTAAACATCCATCCACTCTATTTGTTATTTTGCCTATAAATTTGAAACAGTGTCTCAAAATGAGCCGTTCAGGAATGTACTCCAATGTCAAGTCACATTGAAACAGGCCCCGCCCACAACTGCTGACAGACTCTGCCCTATTAGCTTAGCTCCTCCCCTTAGAGTGAGCTACACAGTCCGCCATGTTTATCTCCTAGACCTAGCCAGAGCGTTTAACAGCACCATTCAAGTAAGAAATGTATTCTTATTAAAGCTACTAAAGTTGTTTAATCAAAAGCAGTGAGTGGTTTTCTGTTTTTCTTTTGTTGTCTGATTCATATTAACAGCATATATAGCAGTAGGTACTGTATATTATGCTGCTGTCACTTCAATACACAGATATTTCATATACACATGCGATTTCTTTCCCTGCTGTTTACGTTTACATACATAACTGACTGTTTATGTGAACTTTGTGTGTATTTGATAGCTTAAGAGAAATAAGACGCAAAAGAGAAATTTGTTTAATATTCACGCAACGCACCGTCTGACGGCAGCTTTCTGTGTGCTTGCTTCAGAAGTGTGCGCTCAGAAAACCATATATCAGATGTTTAAACTGATACGGCATTAAAATGCACGCAAATAATAAACTTCATGATGAGAAGAACTGCAATGTCACATGAGCGTCAGATTATAATCAAAACCAAACAGATGTTTTAGTTTTGACAGAGTATCTGAGGCACGAGCTGTAGGCTCTGCCCTCTGGGAGCAGCAGCTCATTTGCATTAAAGATACATGCTCGAAAACAGCATGTTTGTGCTTCCACTCAAAAATGGGCATTTACAACATGGTATAATAAATGATCTCCAGGGTATTTTGAGCTGAAACTTCACAGACACATTCTGGGGACATCTGAGACTTATATTAAATATTGTAAAAAGGGGCATAATAGGTCCCGTTTAACAAGTATGAGAGTCTTTAGAAATCATACTTTGTCCAATGTCCAATTTAGATGTAAGCTAAAATTGAATAAATGTGAAAGCGTTAACTGCAGTAAATTAATATGATGGTGCTACACATATTTAATTCATCTAATTTATTATAAATACAATAACATCAACCTATTCATTCCATGGATTCAATATTCCACAAACCACAAAAGATTCATAAACATTTGCATGTCATGAACGTTTTTCATACGTAAAAGTGCCTACGTTTTACATGCCGTCAATGCATTGTTATTGTACAGAGTCTGTGCAAATGTCAGAAGTGCTTCAATAGTGCTTCAAGAAACATTACGTGTGAGTTGTTTGTCTGACATACCACCTGAAAAGGCATGTGCAGACACATCCAAAATCACACAAACAGGAAAAGGCACATCTCAGCATACCTGTACACAAGATAAAGCTACACATACATTAAAGCACTGGCAAGCAGAAGTCTTTTGAATGAGTAGAGCTGGACATCAGCTATAGGAAGGAGGTTGGGTGTGTTAAAATACATATTAATACACAGAGACAATTATAAGAGATCCATTGATAAACTGACTTCCTGAAGAGTGTAAATACTGACAATGACTATGACTGTGAAAATTGGCTCTATGAAAACATCCTGACCAGTCAGAAACACTGGCTCAACCAATGGCGTTTGGGGCAGGGCTATCTGTTTGCCCAGTTATTGTTTTTGCAGTACCGTTTGGTGACACTAGTGGCGCAGAAATCACAAACTACTGCTTGTAGTGTTAGTAATGCTGTTCATCAGGTATTGTGCCCTTCAAACACACACACACAGAGAGAGAGAGATCAAGCATCTGCATAGAACATCTGCAACAGTGCACAGAGAAGATTAATGTTTAATTCAAAGTCTAATTAAGCATCTCAAAGCACAAGAGAGAAAGGAATGAGTGTGTGTGTGTGGGGGGGGGGGATGCTTGTAAACCCTACATTATGGGGACAAAATATCCCCACAAAAATAGCAATATCCTAAATCCTTGTCCTTGTGGGGGACATTTTTTGGTCCCCATGAGGAAAACAGTTGATAAATCATACTGTTTTTTGTTTTGTTTTTGTTTTTTAAATGTAAAAAGACAGAAAATTGTCTTTGATAGTTAGGTTTAAGGTTAGGGGATAGAATATACAATTTGTACAGAATACAAACTGGAATGTCCCCATAAAAGATGGAAACCTGTTTGTGTGTGTTGTCAAAGGAAGATGGGCAGTTTTAGCAGAGATCAAACATTCAGGACCAGCGCTCTAACACACTGTTTACATCTGGTATTAACAGTAATTTCAGGTTAACTTATCACAAGTGGTCAGTGCTAAATACAAGTGTAAACACAGTCCAAAACATTTGCGATCTGTAGGCTACACCCAGACGACATGCAGAGGTAGTCAGAAATGCAGTGGACCACATTGCATTTGTAAAGGACCTCATACTCACCTGTCATTAATCAACTGCACTAAAACAAGGAGTTTTTGCTGGTTATGTGCCGTTTTAAAAGGGGAAAAAAGTGTATGGTTGAAAATTTTACATACACAAAAAACTTCATGGACTGTTTGGCAATTAATAACAGATTATGTGAAGCACAAATGTATATTTGTGGTGACATTCAAATTTACAAAATAAAAAAAAGTGTATTTGGAAGCAGAGTGGTCATGAGACACATCTGTTTTGCCCAAACACTGAGACAGATGTTAATACCAGATACCAGCATATGTGTAATTGATTGCGGGGTCATTCTGGTACGATATGGTATCTTTCATATCCATGCGTGAATGTCCACCACAGTGCCACAGAGGAACCTGTGAGAAATTCAACACCCGATAACAAAGAAAGACAGAAAGGAAAAGATACGGATATGTGAAAATGAAGGGAGACATTCTTGGCAAAGAAAAACACAACTTGCTGAAACTAAGCAAAAAGGCCAGCGTGTGTGAGAGAGATGAGAATAGAAGCTTTCTGTCTTTATATATGATGAAGATGAATGACCGTGCTACCGCCAGCCAGACAAAAAACAAAAAAAAACACACAACGCCTCTCTCTTCTCCTTTTCAATGCATGGTATGTCTACCCATGAATCTCGCATACACATACACAGGCACATAAATCATAAAACACGGCTCATATGGTGACCCACATACACAGAGGGCGAAAGAAGAGAAACAGAAAGACCTTGTCATATAAGATCCAAGCCAAACAAATGCATGGACAGATGGTGCAGAAAATTACCTTATATGTCTCCTTACTATTCATTCTTCTGAAGAAACCTTACTGTCCTGTTATATTCCAATTAAACTTTTCTTTCATTTACATGCTATACACACCAATATCAGCATGTTTGTGTTGTCAAGAGTCTAGACTCTAAAAGCAGAGAGGATTTGTAATGCAGTCTATTGTACTTTGCTCAGCCTTTCACACACACACACACACACACTTAAATGGCACATTGTGTTTCGGCCAAAGACCTGGGATCAATATAACCAGCCTTCACCCAAACACACTCTCACACTGAATGCAGAAGTGTCTTTTAAACAGTGCAGTGCACAATGAAGAAGCTCTTACGTGTTTACTGCCACGGATGAGTGTATATTTTACTCTTTTGAGTGTCTTATGATTTTGACCCAAGTGAGAAGTTCAGCTTTAATGCTTTATGTGGCTTGCAGCTTTAAAAGTGTTATGCTGTTGTCAGATATCTGGTGTGTGTGTGTGTGTGTGTGTGTGTGTGTGTGTGTGTGTGTGTGTGTGTGTGTGTGTGTGTGTGTGTGTGTGTGTGTGTGTGTGTGTTTGTGTGTGTGTGTGTGTGTGTGTGTGTGTGTGTGTGTGTGTGTGTTTGATTTTCTGAACGGTGTGACTATAGCAACGGTGATCTTTCTGTACGCTCAGTCTATTTGTGCAAGTGTGCAAGGATAAATTACATTTCATATCTATCAAATATATTTATATATGTCAATAAAAACAACATTTAAAAAGATGCAAAAACACCTGCGCTCACACACACACACACACACACACACACACACACACACACACACACATTAGGTCATGCTGCAGTGTCCCTCACTGCTTGGTAGCATCAAAACAAAACCTGGTGAATTACAAAACGCAACCATAACCACTTCTACACTATCCTATAGCACACAACTACAATAAAAAAAGAACAGAATGCATTTATCCTTTTAAAAATTACCACATGAGATACAATAATGGTATAGAAACTTCTAGACAACAAAATAACACACAGATATGCATGCACAAACACATACAGTATGCAAGCAATTTATCTTAAAAAATGGGATCAATTGGGATTTATGCAGGTCTTGCAAATGATGTATGGACACGCGCGCGCACACAAACACACACTTATACACACAACCAGATGCACACATTGCAGTGCTGATGGGATGGGGTACAGTGCGACTGTCCTGTATAAGACTAGAAGATGAGATGGTACAAATGGGCGCAACACACCAGACACACACACAGGACATTGCCACAAGCCGATGTGTGTGTTACTCACAGTTCTGAGTAGAGGATGTGCAGGTTGCCCACATTGTCAGTGTAGTTTGCTGGACTGAGCCAGGGCAGAACCAACAGCAGGAGAGCCTTCATGACCCTCTCTCTCCAGGGTCCTCTGTCTTGAGTCTCTCTTTCTTTTGCTTTCTTTGTCTTTCTCTGGACTGAATGCAGTCTTCCCTATCCGTCTTCCTCCCTGCCCCTTCCTCCTCCACCTCTACTACAGTTCTGACCCCCCCCACCCGCCTTTCTCTCAAGTAAAAAAGCTATTCTTTCTTTTCCTTTTCTTCCTGATTCTTTGCCTTTCCACTTTTCTGTTTTCCCTTGCCTCCCTCAGGCTTTTAGCCTGGTCATCTCAGCAGTAGAGAGATCAGCAGCAGTAGAGGGAGAGGTAAAGACTGGGAGCGCTGCCAGCGGAGGAGAGCAGAGAGTGCAGGATGAAGAAAGACTTCAGAAGAAAAGGAGGTAGGAGCGGTGTCTGGAGCGGGCGCAGGTGCATATGAGCCAAGGCAGAGAAGAAAACAGAAGGGTGAGGTAGAAGGAGAAGAGGAGGCAGAGAGCGGCGTTTGCTGGCACACCGGTCGGGTGCGATGGTTGCGTTGCTGTTTAATCTGTCCTGGGTTTCGTCCAAGTGTAAGAGGATTTACGCTCACGAGCCCACATGCTGCTGTGAATGTGAGAGAGAGAGAGCGAGTATGTGTGAGTGTGGCAACACAGCATCTGACTTATACTGCAGCATGCTCTACAGAGAGAGAGAGAGAGCTGGGGCGAACCATCTGACACGAGAGAGAGGGGGAGATGGAAGCTTGGGTGGTCCATCTATCATTGTCTGTATGCCTCAAGGGTAGAGCATGTGGCAAAGACCACCCCTTCCACAGAGCATCGGTTCATTCAGCCATGAAGGGGTGTGTGTTTATATGTACGCGTATGCAGGGAATAGACATGTATGTATGTATGTATGGATGGATGGATGGATCAGGGGCACCATTCTAAATTTTCGGCCCTATGAAAGAATATGAGGTTGGGCCCCCTACCACGCCCATTCTATTAATAAAATCGATCTCTGGGGGCCCCAAAAATGTGTGGGCCCTTAGAATCGTCCTAACTTTTCCCCCCCCTTAGCGGCGCCCCTGCGATGGATGGATGGGTGGATGGGAGACCGGACGAATGAATGGACTGATAGATCAATGGATGAATAGATAGAAAGAGATGGATAAACATATATATATATATATATATATATATATATATATATATATAAAGAGGTATATAGAAAGACAGACAGATAGCTAGAAAGGCAGACATATAGCTATACAGACAGACAGACAGATGAGCCATCACACTCCATTTATAGCTTGACTATTCTCCAAACAATAACTCACAAGGTCACATAATTAGACAAAAATGGTTATGGCCTTATAGATCCAAACTTTACAGCACTTTCAATAAATGTATGATTTGGTGACAGTATAGCATGTGGTATCATCAATACTGCATGTGCTTAAAAGCCCAAGGACAGCCTGAGGCGCTACATTCCCTCCTCTCTCCCCAGATCTGATCCAGGATTCTAGGAAAGTCTGTCCACCACCAAATACATGCAGACTCAAGCACATGCTTACGTACACTGACAAAGTGCATCTAGCCCCGCTTGACTGCAAACACAAAAACACAAAAGAAGCTGACACAGACCATAGATAGATAGATAGATAGATAGATAGATAGATAGATAGATAGATAGATAGACAGACAGACAGTCAGACAGACAGACAGACAGACAGATAAGCAACCCCACTCCATTTATAGCTTGAATACCATTCTCCAAGCAAACAATTACTCACAAGGTCACGCAATCAGACAAAACTAGTTATGGCTTTATAGATCCCTAAACTTTACAGCGCTTTCAATAACTCTATGATTTGGTGACAGTATAGCATGTGCTATAATCAATACTGTATGTGAGCCCAAGGACAGCCTGAGGCGCTACATACCCTCCTCTCTCCCCAGATCTGACCCAAGCACACAGTTTACACACACTGACAGACAAAGTGCATCTTGACTGCAAACATGAACACGGACCAACATACAGTACAAAACACAAACCTATCTTTGGTACTAAACCCCAAAGCACATGCAAATAGCAATCTAAAAAACATCAAAGTGTCAACCACGGCTGACTCACTACAACAGGTCTTCTCACCACACTGTATTGAGTCACCAGTGTGAAGGAAGGCTTACAATTTAACATCACATGACCACAAAGTGCTCGGAAACAAAAAAAAATCAGAAGCAGATAATATTGAAAAAAATGCTATTGAGCTTACATGCATGGATTCAAGAGGAACTTAATACAAAATTTCTCTCTCTCTCTCTCTCTCTCTCTCTCTCTCTCTCTCTATAAAAAAAGTAGTTACGAATAAATGGAAGCCCATTCTTACATGGAGAGAGTCTTTGGCTGGTCCTTACAAGTGCTTGTTCCTCTGAAGTCCCGTCCCATTTTGAATGATGTCCAACTTTACAGTCCTGGACCAACTAAGACCAACTTCCAGACCACATTGGAGAAAGAAGGGAGAAGAAGAGAAAGACAAAGTAAGATGAACTGACAGCCCAAGAGCCCAGTATAAAGAGGGAGATGTGGGAGGGGAGAAGAGGAATAGTATGGAAAGAAGCAAGTGTGGGTTTTTCGGTTGACTGGAGAAAAGGGCAAGTTGATTATGTTTCTGTAAGTGGAATTTTAAATGAGAGGGAAACTTTCCATTAACAACAGTAACAAAATGCAATTAATTTCATTTGAGCCCTCAGGCTTGTGGAGCACTAATGATTCAGAAACAGTCCACAGGAACGACAGAGACTCCACCATCCTAAAAATGGTAAGAGTGAGGGAGAGATACAATAAAAAGCATTAGTTAGCATAATGTCCCCAAAGGCACTGAGGTGGAAGATAGCTTAGTCGGTTAAACAGAGGTCACTTTGGGGTTGCTACCTCTGAGGAGCGGAGAACAAATGAATCCTCTAACCAAATAAACAAACAAATGCATACACACAGACGGAGATGTGCTCGACACATGTCTTCTATTGAGGCGGATCACTGACAAGAGGCTTTTATGAATGACAATGAATGAGCTGCTTATGAATGCCAATGAGAAGATGAACTGTGAATTCAATACATCAGTTACTTTCAGCAATTCGACACTTTCTTATACAATTCAATACCTTGAATACCTGCAGGTAGACTCGTAACCTACCAAGAAAGCAAAACAGAAGATCCACAAAGGACAATTATGAAATGATCAATAAAAATTTGGCTATTTGGAAAGTGGTTATTTAGGGTTGGTTTGTTTGCTTGCTGGAAAAATAGCTTTGGATCTTCATTTCAACGTCATTATTGCCATATTTCATTCATGGCATTTTGTATAATCTAGACCCGCTTTCTTTAACCTGTGAAATTTTGCCCGGCAATGATAAATGTGACCACACCTTTAAGGGAGGGTTTCAGGAATGTAGAAAGATCTGGAAATTGGCAGAAACTTAGCAGCTTGGTTCATGAATATTAATGAAGTAACATTACTTAACTACTGGCCCTAAAGTAAAAGGTATTTTCCATAGTAAGATGGCTGCTCACTGTTTGCATCAATGCAACAGTTTTGCTTCTGCTGGCTACAGTTTCTTTTTTTCATACTGCTACCAGGTAAAATAAAACTTTTCTCAAAAACCGTTATAATGGTTGTTACGCCCCTGGTAGTATTAGGGTGATAATTTTTTGAAAGCAATATTGCTCCAGGACCAACAAAAGATGCGGGTCCATGTCCGACTTGGCTAAATTGCATTGTGCATCTTCCAAACCTGTGTACCACCATCCTAAATTTTATTAAGAAGCTCAAATCTTGTTAAGACCACTACTAGCTCTGAGGGAGATTTCCTCACCGGCTCCTGATGTGTCCCTCCATTTCTCCCCGCAACAGCACTTCAGTGCAGTGTTCGGTAAAGGGACAGGACACCATCAGTTTATCCAGCAGCTTGTGCACCAGCAGACTGGACTTTCGGCAGGTTTGCAGCATCAGCGGAGTGCGATCCACCGGGCAGAAGTCGCTCTCCAGTAGGAAGTTTGTCAAACACTCTTGGCAGTAGGTGTGCCCACAGGGGGTGTCCAGGGGCCGGATCAAAGGCTGAAGGCAGATGTGGCACATGAGGTCATCGTCCACCTCCTCTTTGTAGGTATATTCGTGGTTCTCCTCTTGTAGGTGGCGTTGTCCACAGACATGGCATAGGTCAGGAGGAGGGGAGGTGGGACTGACTCCTGTTGCACCGAAAACAGGCATCGCCACAGCACCCGCCTCTTCCTGATCACTCATTGCGTAATGGTAGGTATGGTGTAAAAGGTTGAAGAGTTACTAATTCGTCGTAGTTTTATTGCGTCAGGTTGCGTTTTGAGCCATCCACCTGTAGGATCACATTAAAAAAAGAAAGGAACTGTAATTTATTGCAAATAGGTGTGTCCACATGATAATCTGGTTGGCTGTGTTTGCTGGAAAGGCAGGTCGCACACACCCAAAGACACAGTTTAGCAAAAAGAGGCCAGCAAAAATTATTTTTTACTTTCTGCCTGTTCCTCATCTCTCTTACTCTATTTTTAATCCCCTGAGTTGGCAGAGGGATGAATATCAAACTGATTCAAATCTCATTTTATATTCCACTGGCAACAGAAATATCAATATTGCACCCGAGATTCTTAATAAACCCAGTTGGAGAAGAAGAGAAAGATACAATTGAAACTTATACAGTGGAAGTTTTTAACATGGTCACACAGAGAACAACCATGTTGCTAGCATTATTCTGGATGCTTCCAGAACCTTAAGTATTGACGTTTAGCAGCTGTTTCTGAACTAGAATTTTGTCCATAACAACCTCAGTAGGGCAATTATGCCTTGGTTCGTGTGAGCCTGCAGTTAGTAGTGAATTGTTTGTGTGCGTGTGTTTGTATGTGGCACATGTAGTTCACATACAAGATTAGCTTTTTTTTAAAGGGATAGTTCACCCTCAAGTGACTATTTTGTATCATTTACTCACCTTCATGTCATTCTAAACATGTACCTTCATTTTTCTTTCTATGAAACATGAAAGTGGACTACTGTTATGATATCTTTATGGTGTTATATTGTACTTTTTAGAGCTTAACAGCCGTTTCTCTCTATAAACTGTAATTTTATGCTAAATGAATAAATGTTCCACAGGGAAAATACCAGCATACTGGTTTGGAACAACATGCTGGTGAGTAATACAATTTTAAACTTTATTGTTTAAAAGAAGTCATGTGGTCAGGAAGTCCTTGCATTAGACTGAATGCGTCACCACACCTGTTGTAGCACACACAACCAATTCACTCGGGAGAGTTTGTACGGTTACAATGGAAGTGTGATATTATTACAGCCATAAAATTTTGTTTGGGGTGTCTCACCGAGTACAATCTCTCCTCTGAATACATTTAGTGTACACTTTCACAGCCTCCATCTTTCTGTGTGTTTTAATATGGCTTGTCTGATTTTGTGAAGTCACCTACTGCTGATTTGAAGAGGAAACCCTTGAACGACAGTGAACTGCAGGTGAATGCATGAGAATAGCTCTATTGTCTACCACCATGTAATCTGATCTGAGCTTTACAAGAACTATATAAGGACACGCACACACTCCCACCCATAAAGGAGTGTGCCCAAGGACACAGTTTTACCTAGCAACCCTGTGTTATCCGTAAATCATCATCTTTTTAATGATCCTTCAGAGTGACGATATGGCTTGACTATGCTACTGCGTTGTATTAAACACACACACACACACACACACACACACACACACACGCACAATCACTTTTACCCTGCGGCTCTTATTCAATTGGAATTTTCCATTTTCTTTTGTATTCCCGCATTCAAAGGCACTTCTATTAAAAAATCCATTGTCCTAAACAAACAGAATGACAGGACTTAATAGTTGCTTGTTTCATTTCACTCTCCTTTCTTCAACTCTGTCTCTTTCTCTCATATTTTCTCTAGGGAAGTAATATTGTTTCTCAAGTGACCTTTGATCCAGAGGAAAGCAATGGTAAGTGTAGAGAGTGTTAATGACATTCAATTGCACAATCAAACATACACAAGTTACACACACATACACAGCATTTTTTATCTTAAATCCGGTGGGATCAGTGTTTAATGACTGAAAATGCTGAAATTATCCTTCAATAAATGGTTTTACGGATGAATACACACAGATACACAGAATGTTCAATCATGGTGTAATGTTGTGCCTAATCAGCCATTTCTTTAAAAGCTCCAGTTAAAAATTGTCTTGTGTGTTGTGTGTCAGCATTTTTATATCATTCAGCACAGACAAACACATACTTTCCCATCACGCAAAGTGCACAATAATGCACCACTGAAGGAATTAATGCAAACGCAGAAACAAAAAAATATAAAGTGGGACCTAAAAGTCTGAGACTACTATTGTGAAAATGCTTCCATATGGCATGTTTTTCCTCAGCTCTGTGATTCCACCTGTGTTTCTGACATAATAGAATGCATAAACATGCTTTACAAAGGCAGCACTCTGAGAAAAGAGGCAGCAGGGTGGATCTCTCACTCTCAGGCCTGCTGTGGATCTGTCTTTTGACTTCACCACACTTAGTTCAGACATGTTTGAGCAGAAAATTCCACCGCATACCTGAATCTCTGGATGCTCTCATTACAGCCTGAACCCCTAATGAAGAGTTATAGAACATATAAATGCTGATTGGTGTGTTTATGTTTTAGCAATAAATATTAAATTAATATCAAGAATTATAGGCCTATCTATAGAAAATGTTTACAATTTATAACAAAAAATATTTTAAATTGCTTAATTTAGAAATGGTATTAAAAATAAGAGAGTTGGTGATGTATTTTATTTTAAATTAATTTATAAAATATAATATATTGTTTATAAAATCTATTTGGTAACAGGGTTGAATGGTTACGTAATAGGCCCTAACAAGGAGCCTTGAGGCTCCCCTTTGATTAAACATTCAACTGTTTAATCATATAGCTAATAAATAATGCAATAAAACCAAACAATGATTAATGCACATATAATAACTATTCAGTGGAAATTATGGATATAAATGAGCACAGCCACTCACAAAAAAATAATACTCACAAGATGACAGAATTTGGTGTTCTGAGTAAGTGAGTGCGTTAAGATAATTATTTTTTTTTAAATGGACATATATCTCAAAAAAGACATATTGGAAAAAATCAGTCCATTTGAGAAATAAGGCTACATGTTTCTGGTATGTCGGAGAGGATCAGAATTCACACCAAAGAGTCTTCCAGTGTAGCTTGGGGAGAGTTACATAAGTGTTCATATGTAAATGTATAGTTCACCCCCACCCTTTGGATTTCTGTACCAACCCCTCTTCCTCTTCAACACCCCTCTCTTCCAACACGCTTTCATTCTGTTCCATAGTGTCTTTTTTTAGTTACCTTATGTTATTTATCATGTTATATATACAGAGGGATTTAAAAATAAGTATTTTATTGTTATAATAATTTTTTAGGCCTATATTTCTTATTGCATTACAAAATATATGATTATCTAATATGAAACAATATATATTTATATTATATATTATATTATTTATAAAACATTTTTAATAAAATTATAAATGACAATTATGGATACATTTCTTCCATCTAGGAGATTACTATAATTTTGTACGGATTGATGTTTTATACTCCATATCATGTCATATCACACCTACCATTTACAGTAAAATTCAATAGAGATAGTGAGACCACAATTTCCCATTTTCAGCAACACACACACACAGACAGCTGACATGCTGTTGGTTTTCCCTGCTAAACAGCTGGTGGTCAAAACTGCTGATACAAACTTGCTCTAGCCAGAGAATGATGATGATGATGATCAATCTGAGTTAACAGTGTTTACACTACAAATATATGAACATCAACACCTGCACCATGCTCACACACATGCTTCCATGTGCACAAACACACACACATTTTCACAGGCATTATGACTTCAAAGGATTCATATTGGTTTCTACACAAGGAAAGTTAGTCCACAGCTGTGCTGAGTCAACAAGTGCAACCTTATCTATCGAACAAAAATCAGTATCAAGTGAAAGTTTCGAGCAAAATGTGATACTAAGTACTAAATACATACTAAGACCGGTGTAGTTCTCAAGCTTACCTGAACAGGTAATCCAACCGCTCTGGCAGAGGGAAAATGAGAAGGGGAGAGTGAATGAGAGAAAGTAAAAGAGAAAATAAAAGGACTTTGTCCCAGTGGCCACAAGTTAAAAATTTGCCTGATGTCTGGTATTAGGTGGGCTCTAGTATGCTCTGCAAGTTGTCCTGGTGGTCTTCAAGAGATTATTTCAGTCCAGGGCCCCCCAGCCATCCTATCATGCTCCGGGACGCCAACTAATGACGCACACATGCACACACCTGATACAGGAAGTGAGAGAGAAGAGGCAGAGTTAAAACGGTAGGCAGGTAAACAAGAGAACTGCACCAACCTGCTCTGGTGGGGCTGGGTACTGGTTTACACACACACACACACACACACACACACACACACACACACACACACACACACACACACACACACACACACACACACACACACACACACACACAGTATAACTGTAGAACTATAATGTATAAATAAATACATTAGATTATGTGTACACTAAACAATACCAAAAAAATGGATAAGAAATACAATATATTACAACATACAAAAAAGGTAAATGCACCTACACAAAACCGAATGCACTGGCAGCGTGTGGCAAGCTGTGACATGCCCCTGAGAAATCCTTGTACATAAACCTGAACAAAGTGCTTTAGGAACCCTAAACACTTCACTAAAGCTGCTTTTCACTATCCAGAGGCACACACCCATCCAACGACACCAGGCAGAGAAGAACGGCTGGTCTTTTCTTGTGATGTGATGATTTGGGTAGGATGTTTGTGTGGATGGGGGTTACCTGCACAAAACCGCCTATAGATATTAATTTGTCTATGTTTGCTGTAGTTTAAATTTTTTAGGAAAGAGTGTGTCATAATGCGTGCGTGCGTATGAGCTTGTGTGATTAAGACAGGTTGTATGCAGGCTGAGGGCAGTTTTCTCTGTAAAAGTTATCTCTCTCTTCCTGAGAAACATGAGCATGATCAATTCACAATTCTATTTTGAGATTTTTTCCAATATTTTTCTTCAGCTGCCTAAAGTTTTGATGAAAAAGTTTGGATTCAAACTAAGAAATAATTTATCTCTAGTTTTTGTAATAATACACAACACACCCTAAAAACCAACTAAATCTGAGAGTTATAGTAAACTAATTTTAAAATGATAGATAAGCACATAATACATACAAATCATACAGACACACAATACACAAGGAAATCACCTAATTACTGGGAGTTTCATTTTTATTTATTTTGAAGTGAGTTTAGTCCAGTTTTTAGAAAGGGGAATAATGGGATCAAATTTTAAAAATACTACAATTGTTCATTTTTTAATATTATTATAGTAAAAAGTATTGTCTTTCAACCTAAAACAGTGATTGGCATAATCAAATATTTAAGACCCGAGGTCAAACCAATATTTTACCTCTATAGTTTGTTGGTCAAAATTTAACATGAATAACAAATGTAAACAATGTTGCTGGTAGCTACCATACAGTATTTTATTCCGGAAATTAAATAAAAATGTTAAAAAATGTTGCAATTGCCAGTTTTCCATGTTATTCCACATCAAAATCATCGATTGCCAGGTGTTTTTTTTTCTCTTTTTTTTCAGTTTGGAATAAAGTAAATTGAGGTGGAATGTACTGCATGTTCAGATCTGCAAATGGGCCCCAGTTTTCACATTGAATATCAGCAGGTCTAACAGTAAATATACAGAATTTTAATTTTCTGAAAATTTAAATTATTACAGTATAGGAGTGGTGAACTCTCTATATATGGGCTTAACTGGTCACTAAATAAATTAATACACATAATTCCCTTTTATTCTCATTTATCTATTTTCAGATTATTTTCAATCTATTTTCAACTACTCCTTTTTCTAAATCAATTTCGAAATTCAGAGTTAATTCCATTTTCAATGTCAGATTCATCAGCAAATTATTTTTTTATTATTTGTAACTGGTGGGTTTCATCTAATGACCAGTGTGAAAGAAGTTCTGTATGACATGTCATTGACAAATTTATTAAACATGAAAAAGAGGTCTGATTCCTCCAAACCAAGGCTATAGGCTTACTGTATATCCATATCCGTAACTGAAATGAATCAGAAAGAACCAGAGGGTGTTTTTGCAACTACATGCACATGCATGTTTAAATGAGACATTTATGTTTGTGTGTCATGTTGTAAATATTTAGACAGTCACTGTAATTCTGTAATTACTGTAAGTTTTTCGCTTTATAGCGTATTTGTTTGTTGGAAGTTTGACACAAATTGTAAATATTACACTAAAATATGACACTAGAAGGCATTTTCTTTCATGGCGTGTCTTGATTTGAGACTTCTGCTACACTACTGATTTAGCATAAAATCAAGTCAGATCCTAAACCAAATCCCAAATTCCAGACTCCTGACCCAGGCCTTGAATGTAACCAGAGAAAACAGAGGAAGACTGAAGGGATGACAAAGATTGTGGTTTTTCCACATTCACAAAATGCACTGAAATAATGAAAAGATAGCTTATTGTGATAAGAGCAACAGTGGAGTGTAAGAGATATTAGAACAAAGCAGGCAATCAATCAGCTCTGACAGCTGTACAGGAGCCTATAACTGACCAGATGTTTACAGAGCTGTCTGCTTTGATTAATGTGAAATCAATGGAGTATTTTAATCCATTTATTCTGAAATTTGATTCTGGATTATATAATGCTGCTTTTATGTAAATTGAATGAATCGTTTTTCAAACGAGTCATAAGCCGTTTTGTTGTGACATCAAGACGATCATTAACATATTGCCCGCCCACGTATTGCGCGTGCAGACAGGGGGAAAACTTGAACCTCAAACACTGCAGCTGATTCCTGTGGATGCTAGATATCATCATGTCGAGAAGACGCTGTGCTCTACAATGTGAAGGTAAAGCCAGTTTTTTTACACTGCCCAAGGGTGAGCATGTGAAGAATCGGTGGTTAAAATTAATTTTTACCAGATACCACAGCAGTATAATCCTAAACTTTTGCTGTGTTCCCTTTATTTTACTTATGACTTTTTCTCAATGCAGGATTCGCAAACCGCTTGCTCTTGAACGCTTTTTTTTCTCCATGTCAGTGGGGAAGCCATACATTTGCACACCTTTCTCTGAGCGATTGTAGCATCCCCATGCAGCACAGCAAACCATGGTGGAGACTATGCAAGGACAACATGAAAGAAAGGACACATACAAAATGCTTGGTATTCAATTTATTATAAATGTATTCATGAATTGCTGTAAATAGTTAATTGCGTTTATTTGAATAAAAATACAAAACAAGTAATATATTATTACAATTTAAAATAACTGTTTTCTATTTTAATGTATTTTAAAATTAATTTACTCCTGTGATGCCAAGCTGAATTTTCAGCATTACTTTTGAACGGCAGTGTACATGTTTATATATGAGTATGCTTAGTTGTTTTAAACCTGAATATATTGTGCATATGAATAAGTATTGTTCCAGGTCCGACTCCGGTTCAAATTGGTATGGTTGCACAGATGTGTCCTCAGAGACTCCCGCTGACATTCTTGTTCCAAAATATACCCTCAACTGTTGTCAAGGCAACACTCCAGGTGCGGTTGTGTCAAAACCAAAACGCCCCACAGAGCAGAGGGGCGGAGTGAGCAAAGCTCATTATCATTTAAAGGCATATGCACTGAAACGGCGTGCTGAAAACAGAGCTGTTTTTGACCGGGTAAAATTAGTGTTTTCTTATAATACTAATGAGAATTTTTAATAAAATTATATTACAAAGTTTTCATTTAGACCCTAAAGATTCATATTAACTTGTACAAAAATGGCATTATGACCCCTTTAACATCATGTTACTGCTGCTAATAGTTCATTGACCCATTGTGCGGTTCGAGCTGAAAATCATTTGTTACCAGCCTGTCTCTGTACTATCTGAAAGTCATAAAGTCATAAATATGACATTAGTTACCATGAGATTAGTGAAAACAATGAACACGAGGTAACATAAAAAGGCAACAGCAACCCTAGCCTGAAATAAGTTAAGGCAAATAACGGTAATGGAACCTTAATCCTCAAATATTAGCTGCATTGATCTTCTAAAAACAACATCGCTGTAACTACATACTCATGTTACATACATATGTCGGTGTGTTATATAAATATATAAAATAAATGCATTTATTGACTACTAATTACCAGAAATCGCAGTTCTGTCACTCTACTCTAACAGTTTGAAATGCCCACCAAAGCACTTCCTGGAACTATTTGAAGTCTACGTGAATCACGTGACGATCAAGCATTTAGAACTCCTTTTGTCGCAACTCTCTCTATATATGGCTCTGGTTTACTGTGTAGGAAGCCTCAGGACACGCTAAGCTGACGTTGTTATGGCAATGGGCGTTCTTGTTTTCGACGCGCGAAAACCAATTCTCGTACATGGTAAACCAATTACAACAGACTGAACTGTCGGGCCAATCAAAGCAGAGTAGCTCGAGGAAATGAGGGATTTAGAGAGATTGGTTCATCTGACGAGTCGTTTGAGAATCATTGAAAATGTGGTGAAGTGCAATGTGTATTATAAGGAAATTAAACCATTTTTTGATCTTTGATGCCTGTAAACCTGTTGTTGTAGACTCCAAAACAACTTTAGGAAACTTTAAAATAGCATAATGGGGCACTTTAAACTAACCCTACTAAACCTACCCATCACAGAAAACTTTCTGCAATTTTACATTTTCAAAAAACATAGAGTGAGATTTTTTTTGAATGATAATAAAACACTGTTTAGTATGTTTTTGAAGCCATTTGGTTTACGAGGACACAGGAAGTGTCCTCATAAACAATGTTTACATTATAATACTCAATGTCATTATACATATTTGTGTCCAACCATGCCAGATCACGCACGCAGACATAGACTTGACAGCACATCCAGGCCAACTTCATTTCGTATGCTGTTTTATCCCATTAAAAATGTATAAGCTTGTTTGCATGTACAATAAAATCCGCTTTTATGGATAAATCACTGCAGATTGTGTTTTAGTGGTCAACTTAATATCCACTTTCTCCAAATCAACTAAACCAGTTGGATAAGACTTCTGAGAATTAGATCATCCAGTAACTCTCAGAGCGTTATTACTGACACCAGCTGTGCATTTGCATACTTTTCTGTGTATGTGTATCATTTTATTATAATGATGAAAAAGCTGATGCAGCTAAACTATTACAGTACAACACACAAACACACACACACACACACACACACACACACACACACACACACACACACACACACACACACACACACACACACACACACACACACACACACACACACACACACACACACACACACACTCAAGGTGACTTTATGCTGTAATAAAACACACAGACACACACACACACACACCTTCCCATGATGCAGTGTGGTGACCTGCTGTCACCCTCGTCATCCTCTCACTGACCCTCCTGCAGAGAATGAGAGGCCACACACACACACACACACACACACACACACACACACACACACACACACACACACACACACACACACACACACACACACTGAGAGCTGCTGTGAGAACTTAGCACGAGGCACCTTTCTTTTCTGTTTTATTCTTCTGTTTTACTCTTCTACTCGTTCTATTGCTTCTGCAGTCTTACAGAAAGTAGTTTGCATACTCTTCAATTTACGTCCCCTTGTTTATCTCTTGCATTATTTATCAAATTTTTCTCTCTTATTCTTTAAACTTTATTTCTCCATTCTCTTCAACCCTGTATCCTCATTTGTCTCAGAGCCTCAGACTGTTACTAGTCTGATTCTAATAACTGGGTAAATGACACAATGCTCCACCCACCGCCATATTTATTAATGTATTCACATATGCAAAAACGTCTCAGGTTACGACTGTAACCTATGTTCCCTGAGAACAGGGAACGAGACAATACGTCAACGACGTTATGGGGAACGCCTCAGGCGTGACAGGTGTCTGAAATCACTATCAAATCACGTCAATCATATTGACCGGCGACAGCCCGTGAATCATTAGCGTGAATGATTAACGTGCGACCTGGAAGTATAAAAGGGCGCCTTGCAAACATGACAAATCACCTTATCGTCTGAAGGGACTGTACGGTAGGCAAGCCCCGAGGCATGGCAGGGAGACGTATTGTCTCGTTCCCTGTTCTCAGGGAACATAGGTTACACTCAACAATACGTCAACGACGTTATGGGGAACGATATACCAACTCCGCCATGCTAAGGGGAGTGCATGCCAAGTGGCAGTGACAACTGTCAGAACCAGCAACTTCAAATGAAACGCTAGAACCACTCACCCTCAGGTCACACTGGGCTGTCAGTGACAGCATTCCCTACGGTCATAGCCCAAGCTACAGCCTCACAGAAAAACCTTCATAAACATGGTTAAATGAAAGGTCTACCTGGGCCTGCTCCGGGCCTGGAACCACAGCTTCCAATTAGAAGGGGTCCCTTCTAGGGAATGTGGCTAGGGAACCCGAAGGAACCCCAGCCATTCACTATTCAGGGGAACGTACTCACCCCGAAATGCCACCAGGACGGCCTGACCTGGCGTCAGTACATAGACACTTAGTCTGGCCAAATCCTGTCTGTCTGAAGACAGAGCCTCTGGACAACAAAGCCTTAAGTAAGGCATCCAACCCGAGGGACTGCGAAGCTGGCAGTGAACCCTCGGCCCGGATCTCAGAGACGGGATATCCCGGAGAGTATGACTCAGCATAGTGCTTTCCAACCCTTGCTAGCGAGGGGAGTTTCTCTACTCGATCCACGGATCAACCCAGTGTCTGTGTTTCAAACCACTGAGGAGGCCTGTGAAGGCCTAAGGGCTGATCTAACTGGGAGGCCTCACGAGAGGCCTACGACCGTCTGACCAGACTCAGGAAGCCGCATGCTCATAGAGACCCTCGGTGAGGGGAGCACAGGTCTGCCTGGTAGGCGAACCAGGCTGTAGGCAGAAAAAGTTCAGAGAGGGAACCAATAGCAGAGAATGAACACTTTAGCGAGCCAGGGCGCAAGCTCGCCTTCAGAAGCTGCCTATTAAGGCTAGCTGAAACTGATAGCAAGAGACCACTAGCTTCATAAACCCAGCACCACTAGGGAACGTTGCAGGGAGGCCCGGAGAGGCCTACTACCTGATAGCCAACGTAAGTGGGAATTCACCTTCAGGGAGGCCCGTGAGGCCTACTACCTGATAACCACCGTAAGTGGGGTGCTCACCTTCAGGGAGGCCCAGAGAGGCCTACTACCTGAAAACCACAGTATGTGGGGTGCTCACCTTCAGAGAGGCCAAGAGAGGCCTACTACCTGATAACCACAGTACGTGGGAACTCACCTTCAGGGAGGCCCGGTGAGGCCTGCTACCTTACAACCACAGTATGTGGGGAGCTCACCTTCAGGGAGGCCTGGTGAGGCCTACTACCCAACCGTACTCATCCAAGGAGGCCTGGAGGAGCCTACTACCTGATAATCACAGCATGTGGGAACTCACCTTCAGGGAGGCCTGGTGAGGCCTACTACCTGACCGTTCTCATTCAAGGAGGCCTGGAGGAGCCTACTACCTGATAATCACAGCATGTGGGAACTCACCTCCAGGGAGGCCTGGTGAGGCCTACTACCTGACAGCCACAATATTTGGGAGCTCACATTCAGGGAGGCCCAGAGAGGCCTAATACCTGATAGCCAACGTAAGTGGGAATTCGCCTTCAGGGCGGCCGGGTGAGGCCTACTACCTGATAACCATCTTAAGTGGGAATTCACCTTCAGGGAGGCCTGAGTGGCCTACTACCTGAAAACCACTGGTAGCTTCGAGCCCTGAGTCCGGGTGATAGTATAAGGTGGCCTGCTAAGGCCAGCCAGCTGGGGACTCGCCTATCAGGGAGGCCTGGTCGGGCCTACTAGCTAATAGCAAGTCATAATCTGCCATAAAGTACACTGTTGGGAACCATACTACACAAGCATAATTTACTAATGGGCTTCCAGTAGCGCTATAAGGTATGTCCCACAATGTTGGGACTCACCTCCGAGGAGGCCTGTTTAAAGGCCTACTACCCATCAGTGAGTCAACTGCCCGAACCACCAAGGCCAACCACGTAAAGTTAGCTGGCCTACAGTGCCCTCTAGGGGGCTGTCCAATCAAGGAGGCCTGCTGAGGCCTACTACCTAATGGCGCAGCCTTCGTTGGCAGAAAAGCTGTTTACACAGCGCCTACAGCATCCTGGTGCCTAATCACATTGCCCATGGCAGTGTACTCCGCAAGAAAGCTAGCACCCTCAAAACAAGGGGAGTACAACATACGCCACTCTGCCTCAACGGAGGCCCCAGTTAGTCAGGGGCCTACCATCTATGCATGGGCGTCAGCTCAGGGCAATGCTCTGGCTTCAGGGGAGCGTACTTCGACCAAAGAAGAAGTGAAGCTCACTTCATACTCAACCCGAGCCATAGTGGTGCGAGGTAGGATAAAACAGAACTGGGAGTGAAGTGCTCAGACCTACCCTGTATCACAGGGGGATACTCACACCTCACCCTGAGGTTACCAGGGTGCAGGCCTGCCAGCGGCTCTAGGGGTGACAGAAATTTATCTGTGCCCAACCTAGGGGAGTGGGGCTTGAATGAAAGCCAACCACCTACAACCTAGTGCTCGAGCAGTAGCTCAGCGAGGTGAGTGAAGCCTAAACTGGCGGCCTAAATCCGTAGGCCAGTTCTGCATGGCAGGGTCGGGCAGGCAACCCAGTCTTCTTCGTGAAGCGAAAGACGGCCTAACCCTGCTCAATAAAGACATAAATACCACGGAGGCCTGTTTGAGGCCTACCATGTCCTTACAAACCATCCTCTGCACCACGCTGCATTACTCTAGTCACCCCAGAATGCAGAGAAGGGGGCGGGCCTTGGCCTAACGACTCCCATGGGAGGAGGCTGTTTATACAGGGATGCTAGAAACCTACATTCACAAAGTGAAGGTTCAGAGGAACCAATGCTAAATTTTTAGCAGAGCGCCTTTATTATCCCTGGCAAAGCCTAGGCCAGCTACAGAGGCGGCCCTGGTGAGGGCCAGCCTGCAGGCATAGATCTATCTGAGGGCTCGGAGGAGCCACAGCCTTACTAAAGAATATAGTCTGTATTATTCCATACAAAGGCTGTAGATCGCTCAGCCTAAAGAAAACCCAAACAGAGCTCAAGGGGCGAAATACTCAGTCGAAGTCAAACGGACCCGTGGGCCGGACATAAGATCTATCTGAAGCTCTAGCGTCAGTCAACACTCTAAGTAACAAATTCTAAGAGAGAGACCAACTACTCTACCCTGAGGTGGCTAACAGCCCGAAGGCTAACAAAGTTATCGTTCTGGCCACCTAATGGGGAACTTCAGGGCCCTAATAATCTAGGAAACTCTCTTACCTTATTACCTGATGACATGGCAAATGACATGACCCCATAGCTCTATACAGGGAACGAGGTCTGTAGAGAGATACATTTCGGAATTTTAATTCACAAAAATTTACTCTTGAAAAGACCAGTCAGCTCACCTGCGGCATGCGGAGTGAAGACTCGCCAGATAGTTCTTTATGAACCTGGGGTCCCCACTTTACATGCCTGAAAGAGGCGTTTCTACTAACCAAGCCTAGGCGGGCCATTGGAACATCGTTCTTATCACAGGCCCAGCCCCAGGCCTGATGTAATGACCGTCTGGGGAGTCAGAAGAGAGGAGAGGGCTGGATTTCTTTTTAATGAAGCCCTCCGGGGAGATTATCCATCAGCGACGCTGGATGCGCTTGTGCTGGATAACCTCCATCAGATCCCTCTTCTTGCGGGAGTCACGCCTTTTCTGCGCCCTGTTCCTCCACCGAGGGGGCGCACGAGAGGCGACACTGGCTCTCTGGCCCTGTCTACGGTCCTCAGACCGTGAAGGGCCAGGCCCTCCCGCCTGCCTGGGCGTGGAACCGGATCTCAGCGGTATGCAGGTCCTAAAAGCAGCTGAGCGCGCCTTCGCCTCCCTGAACTTCCCAAGCACCGCCTCCACGGAGGGGCCAAAGAGTTCAGAGGGCGAAACCGACGAATCGAGGAGAAAGGCCTTCTCTTTCTCCTCAACGTCGGCCAGGTTTAACCAAAGCTGTCTCTCCGTGGCCACCATCACCGCCATCGACCGACTGATCGTGGCAGCAGTCTGTTTGGTGGCCCGGAGCGCAAGAACCGTGGTTTGGCGCGGCTCAGTAACCGCCTCAGGGGACATCCCTGCCCCCTGGTCGAGATCCTGCAGCAGGTCGGCCTGGTATGCCTGCAGCACCGCCATGGTGTGCAGGGAAGCACCAGCCTGAACTGCTGCCGTGTATGCTCTGCCATTCAAACGCGCTGTTGTCTTTAGCGGTTTGGATGGCAGAAATGGAGCTCTCAGTGTCGACGCCTGCCCAGACACGAGATAGTTCGCAAACGACTCGTCAAATGGGCGGCATCGACACATACCCATGCTCTGCGATCCCCTCAACATCAGCGAAATTAACCCGCTGATGTCAGTGAATACTGGCAGAGTATGGGCTCTTCCATGCCCTCTAGATCTCTGTGTGAAGATCAGGAAGGAATGGAAGGCTCACCTGAGCTGGTGGTGTATGGCCGGGGAGAAACCGATCGCCGAGCCTACCGCGAGCGGTCTCTCCTCTAGCGCGTTGCCATGGCAGCTACAGCCTGTTGGCGGCGCGCTCCACAACATCCACCAGACCTGCATACACGGGGCAGGGTGGCTGAGAGGGTTCAGGATCTACCTGATTATAAACCTCCTCAGCCATCTCCTGCTCGTCCTGAAGAGCAGCAACTGCAGGAAACTGTCGGTGAAAAATCCTCATCATCGACCTGCAGTTCGCCCTCGTCAGCCGTCGAATCATCTGAGAGGTTTACAGCACTCTCAAGATGATCGACGAGCTCTATCTGGAAGCCCATGATGCAAGTCGCCGCTCTGCCTCGGCACGAGCGGGACCACGAGGACCAGACGTTGAACCCCCTTCACTCGAGAAGAGGGCCAGACGAGAGCGGAGCGTTTTAAGAGAAAAACGCTCACAGTTCACACAGAGGATTTCCTCGAGAACCTCCCGTACGTGCTCTTCTCCCAGGCAGGAAAAACACACTTGTGTGCTGTACATTTAATTTTCTAACCGTTTCATTGAGTAGCGTTTTCAAACAGACAGTCCCTGAAGACGATGAGATGATTTGTCATGTTTGCAAGGCGCCCTTTTATACTTCCAGGTCGCACGTTAATCATTCACGCTAATGATTCACGGGCTGTCGCCGGTCAATATGATTGACGTGATTTGATAGTGATTTCAGACACCTGTCACGCCTGAGGCGTTCCCCATAACGTCGTTGACGTATTGTTGAGTTCCCTTCGAAAGGGAACTAAATGATATTAAAAAAGTCGTTAAAAAGGTTAACTAACTAACTATTTATATTAAACTTGTCACAGGGTGGTTCAGGGAAGACAAAAGCTGAAGATATAATCCAAACGAGTTTAATTCACAAAACAGGTAGACAGGCAAACAGGTGTAACAGCGTTTAAACAAACAATACCAGACACAGAACTGAATACAAGCAGGGACTAAATACACAGAGATGATTACGACAAACGACAGACAGCTGTGAGGAATGTAATAGGTGTCCATGGAAACAGATTGGTGGCGGGAAATTCAGACTGGGGAACACAAGTGGCAAAACAAAACCAACTGAAAGTCAAAAAGAAGCCTAATGGTGACATAACGCCCCCCCCCCGGCAAGGCGCGTCCTCGCACCGTAACGAAATGAAGGAGGGGGATCGGAGGAGGTTCAGATGGTGGACGGGACGAAAACGAAGTGCAGAAGAGAGGCTGCAGTGGCAGGATGGTGAGGGGAAGACGACGATTCCCTGACGGCACAGATGTAGATGGCCTGGTAGCGCAGACCCAGAGCTGTCCAGTACCGACAGCCCATGGCAGAGTAGGCGGAGGGAAGAGACCAGGTGGAGAAGAGGCTGACGGTAGCTGGGGGATGACCGACGGAGACTCGGCGGCAGGATCCATCGGCGCAGACGGAGAGCCGGTGGACTCCAACGACGACACTGGTCTTGGAGACCCAGGCGACATCGGGGCAACGAATACAGGAGGTGGAGCCAGAGTACCCAAGAGCAGAGGCGGAGGTGGAGTGAGGGAGGACAGAGGTGACGCCGAAGGGAAGGAGGAGCCCGCTGAAGCCAAAGGGGTGGAGGGATGGAGCGTAGCGGACGGACCGTAAGTCCGCGGCGAAGGCAGAGTGACGACTGACCAAGGGGGAGCAGGCATGATGGGGGAACCCGCTGCAGCCGATGGTTCGAGGGTCTCTGGTGGAGGCATAGGTGGGAGGAGCCAAGACGGAGCTGGCAGGTCGACAGTAGGGCTGTCGCGATAACCGCAATATTGCAGTACCGCGCTATTGACAGGCCAACCGCAGAGGAATGCAAGTAACCGCAGCAACTGCGAACCGCGTTTTCTTTTTTCATAAGGCCACCCTTCGTAGTTCGTACCATGTGTATTGAATGTTAAATAAGTTAATAATGATAACAAGACTGTTTACCATGGTGATTTGTACAGAGGCTTTGTGGATTTGGACTTAAGCCTAAACAGACAGTGAATGAGATCGACTAAGCGTGTGCTGTCTTTGAAGTCATGTATATTCGTGAAAAGGTTGCCGTTTCCAAGGAAAGTGAAATATTTGTCGTATTATCCTTTTAACGTGTGGTATTTACCATGAATGGCGTCAGCGCTGGTCAGCATTACACAGCGCGAGGAAGCCGTGGGGGAAAGCAGCGAGTCATGCATTGAATCAATGCCATCGGTCTCTATTAAGTGAAGCATTGCTTTAGCTTTGCCCAAAACTGAAGCATTGCTGGCCAGCTGAGCCTTGAAAAGTGGAGCTCAAAGTTAAAAAATAATTAACACCTTGTTTCATTACATCTATCATTTAAGGAATCAGCTTTTTTGAACGTTTTCGTTGAATGAACGGTTTAATGACTCACTCAAAGACAGTCCGTTGGCATAACAATGCAATTGCGCGCTGAGTGACAGTCTTTCAATGCGCAGAGACGCTGTTTAGTTCGGTTACATTGTTTTTGTGTATGCTGACCACATCATAAAACGTATTTATATAGCAACAAATAAATATAAATAAATAAATGGCAGTAATTCCGCATATCGCGCTATTGAGCCACTCAAAATTACAGCAAGGGAAATTCCTTCACCGCGACAGCCCTAGTCGACAGGCCAAGATGGAGTGCAGAGGACTGAGGCTGGAGGCGGAGCCACGAGATCCTCACGCCTGAGTGCTGAGGATGGTGAGCTAACCTGCGTCTCGACGTCCGGGAGCCTTCCCAGAGACGATGTAGGGCAGCGAACATCAAGCAGCGGCGGGGCTGGAGGACAGGCTGAGTGTATTAGAGGTTGACGACAGGGTAGACACAGTCACTGGAAGGGTCTGAGGAAGATGATGGTGGGATAGGGTGGGAACCGGTGTCTCCTCAGAGGAATCCTTCAGCCAGTCCTCATAATCCGTGGATTGGGTCCCCTCGTCCGCAGATGTCGTGGGCTCACACCCCTGGCCAGACTTCTGTTGGAGCTCCTCCTCCGGGGCGAGGGTCAGCTCTGTCCTCTCTGTCTCGGGCTCTGGCTGACGCGTCGCAGCGGGTGGTAGCTCTCCGTCTGCGGAGGGCACACACGAGTACTCCGCGGTCGAGGGTGGTAATCCGGGCACTGGGTCTGGCTGGGTGCTGGATCGGGGCTCGACGCTCTCCAGACACCTGACGACGGTCTCCATCCAGTTCAGGTTTGAGGTGTCTGGGAGGTCGATGTGATGATGGAAGTTGGCCCCGATCCAGAACAGGGTCTTCAGGGTTTCGTCGTCAAGGGGGCTGGTGACTACAAGGGACAAAAAACACGGGAGAAAGTCAAAAAGTTTTTACTCTTCTGAGTCAGCTGGATAAAGTCTATATTATCCATTTTAGTGGGTCCGGTATTTTGTCACGGGGTGGTTCAGGGAAGCTGAAAAAAGCTGAAGATATAATCCAAACGAGTTTAATTCACAAAACAGGTAGACAGGCAAACGGGTATAACAGCGTGTAAAACACAAACAATACCGGACACAGAACTGAATACAAGCAGGGACTAAATACACAGAGATGATTACGACAAACGACAGACAGCTGTGAGGAATGTAATAGGTGTCCATGGATACAGATTGGTGGCAAGAAACTCAGACTTGGGAACACACGTGGCAAAACAAAACAAACTGAAAGTCAAACAGAAGCCTAATGGTGACAAAACTATTTATATTAATGAATTAATTAGACAGAAGCACTGAAAAAAAAAAGGATGTGTAAAAGAGAGAGATAAAAAGTAAGTATCCACTAATTAGTCTGGCTATCACCAGACCAAGCTCAATATTTAAAGATGGGGAGTCTGCTCTGTATTTTCTACTGCACAAGAGGCGTGATCAACGGGCATAGTTCAAATTACTCTGTACGCAATTGGATAGTCCTTCAACCAATCAGACCAACGATCCAGGTGACGTACTTTGCATTTGCAGAGCGACGCGAAAACTCCAGGCAGGAAACATGTCAGCAAAAACGTGTTGGTTTGTAGCATTGATCAGCGGTTTGCAGAAGCAGCAATGGCATCGAGCGATTTTTGCAGGTTGTGCAAAAAAAACATGAAAGTGAGTGGTATTTACACCCACTTGAGGGATGTGTTTGCTAATCTAAGGAAGCCATTGAGCATCGTCGAGAGCTTAAAAGGAATTGGATTGACGGTCCCTTCTATATCGTCTTCGTGTTAAACCCGCCAATAGCGCGGCAGGTGGATAAGCCAGTTTGTGATTGTCCCCGTATCAGGGGAACAGAAGCAGGATAGAAAAATGTACAGGTTTCCAGCCTGAGCTGCAGGGTGAAATCAAATCACTGGCAGATCAGGCTGGGTTTACCCAGTCTGCTAATCAGTCTGGGTCTGACAGAGGTCAGGCTCCAAATCTGATTCATATCAAACTCTGAATCAGTTTGGGTGCATGCGATATCTAGTTCAGTTTCAGTCTAATCCAGTTCACAAATCCCAGTGTGAGTTTGGAAGTTAAATAACTTTCTGAAGTGTTAGCTGGCGTAGAAACAGTGCAGTCTGCCCTTAGCTGCCCACCCTCCTTTCTCCCCCACTTTTTCTATTACAAAGTCTGGAACTACTTGGCTTTCCCGCAAGATTCTGACACAAAAGCCTTACAAAAAGTTTCCAAACTTTTCAAGAAACACTCCCTCGCCTCCTTCCCCAGTGACTCTGGATGTGAAAGGGCAGCCATTGCGATCTCTGCTTCATAGAGCATACATATTTCATATTTGAAATGCTAATGTCACTGTGCATATGAATATGCAAGAGGAAGAGTTTGAGAAGAAGGTCAGTGAACAGACTGTACACGGTGGTGAGACAAGCCACTCATAAAATGAAATCATTTAGCCCAAAAATATGAATTTGTGTGTTTGTTTGTGACAGTATACTTCTGATGAAATTCAGTGTGGAGGTATGGGAACTTCACTGCTCTGACTGGGAGTATAAGTTATGTTTTGCATGATTTGGCAAATGTGTCTCGCTTGAATCATTTAAACAAAATAATCCTGTTAACTCAGCGTAACCCAAGTCCTCCCGTGATCTTTGTCCTGGGAAATCTCCAAATGAGCACAACCACTTAAACAACTGTACCTGGGTTAAAAAAGGCTATCCAAGATAAACAAATCAAAACCATTATAAAGAAAACATAATTATTATTTTCGAAAAATGTATTTAACTCAATTTTCATTTTAAATTTAACATAATTATTACATGTATGTTTTTTTTTTTTTTTTTTTACAAATATCATTAATTACGTTTTCCGGAATTGCGCCACATGATATGATGTTTTACAACTTAACCTTACCTTGCTTGCAATAAGAAGGTCAAACATTATTCAAATAATAATGAGGAGTAAAAAAAAGTATTTTTTAAAATGTATTTCTAAGAAAAAATTATAGTAAGGAATTCTTCCACATTACTTAAGGTAATTTTTCAAGAATTTTATTCTTATAATGACACCTTTTTTTTTGTTCATTACGATATCACAACGTAACATAACTTTATTTATTTGTTTATTAATTCAGTGTTTATTTAACAGGGACAATACAGAACATATAACATTATTGCACAGGACTGAGCAACAGATGCTCTATATATGTGCTTCTGTAATTTGCAGCACTTGTCCCTGGTTAGGCTTTAACTAAGAACCTAAGATGAATGACAAAAATATAAAAAAATATTTAAATTTAGAAATTAAAAACATGTTCATTATAGAAGAGGCATTCAAGTCATTGTATGTATTGCATATTTGTTAGTAACATATTTTTTAATAAATGTAATACAGATAAATAATGAGCATCATGTCACCTTTCATGCCTAAAGCACAGCCAATCACAAACCACAGCCGCTTCTCACCAATCATCTTCCAGTCATATTAAAAGTCCAGAAATCAGAGGGAAGGAATAAGAGAGTCCGAGCTGTTTATGAAACCCCAGAGGAACACAGCACACCACAATTCATCAGAAGGTGCAAAGTAAGTTCAGTAATCCAGCAGTCCATCACCACAGCCGAGCAGCTATTACAGCTTAGAATGACCACGGTGTACAAGAGGCACATTAAGGGAATGGAACAGGTGTTAATGGGAACTCATCAAATCAATATTTCTCTCTTTTACCACTTTTCCACCAAAATGGTACTGGTTTGTGAACCTCAGTCAGATCCAGCTTACTGACTTGAGAGCCGTTAAATGACGTAACCGTCCACCTTATTACAAAACTTGAATACAAATATAAACATGCCACACAATGATCTTACCATTTTTAAGAAGCTATTATGATTTGATTTAGTATTTTTATTCAGCATCACAAGTTTGAGATAATGATCAGAAGATATAATTAACTCATAGCAATTAGTTACACATGATGCATTCACACATATGATTATATTTAAATAAAATAACTTTAGTTTCATGAGTTTCTTTTCCCATATAATCTTTAAGCTAATAAGGTTAAGCGTATTTGGCTTGCTGTCCGCAGTGGAGGGGCTCGAGGAAGCAGCTTCAACTCGAGCTTAGATATACCCCCCAGTGGGACTAATGCTTGAATGATGAGTATGGTAGCAAGATGCCTAAATTATGTTGGTGTAGTTGGGGAGGTGGAGGGATGCCAAAACAGCTGATGCCAGAGCAAGGTGAGCGGCTGCTTATATGTTCTGGCAGTTAATTGAAAGATTAGATGGGTTCACTCCTCCTGAAATTACGTTGTGAAGTTCACCAAATGGAAGGTTCCATGTTAGTGGTTCCTTCTGACAAAAAGTCATTTATTTCCCTCTTTGCGTCTCTTCCATTCACGGTAACCCCCTTACACATGTGGGGACAGGCTAATAAGTGATTTTCTCACACATTTGCTCGTGTGCGGAGGAGAAAACTGATGTAGCCCGATCTCATGAAAGTGCGAATGTTATTTCTCGTGCCATTTATACGCCAAACATAGTTTTTGCGTGCATATGATACGCAGTTTTCGCGTGCATATGATACACACTTTATGCAGTGTAATACGCATGCACCCCCCACCCCTAATCCTAACCGAGGGGTTTTCAGTGCGTAGCATATGCATGCAAAAACCATTTTTGCCGTATAAATGGCACGAGAAATAACATTCGTGGTATAGATATTCACTTTCATGAGATTGTGTTGTGTAATCAGGGCAGGGAACTCTTCCAGTCCCCCTCCCAGCATCACAGAGCTGACATCCCTCAGCTGACATTAAAAGCTTCAGGCTCACATGTATGCTGACATGTGCTCTTGCACGTATCCCTCTCACCCACACTCCCAAACATCCAGTCAACATGTGCAGAGTTATTACTAAACTGTGAAGAAGCTTTAATTATTCTATTAGTCTGTGAAAATATTTCCATGCTTTTTATAGTGTCTCTAGGCAGCCATATATAATGATATTAATCATGCCCTCTCACTATAATGGTTGAGAGTTTGTAATACTCCTGATGGCAAAAATGGACTAAATATATACTTGCATACAAAATAATACAGATTTAAAATACACACACTCTCATATACAAACATAATGAACTTTTTATTTTTTGGCAAATGGGACAATGAGTCTGGAAGCACTGTGGACTGCTGATGGTAAGTTGAAAAAATATTTAAGTGCATTTATTCCAGACACTCTTCACTGATTTAACATCTGACATGTGGTATTCTCTCTTTCTCTGGTTCTCACTGCATCTTTTTGAAAGGATAATACTATCTTTCTCTTCTTCAATGCTGTCATTTTGCCCTTGAACCATTGATCCGTGTTTTCACATACATGCCTTTGAACAGAACTATAAAATGATGGCTTTCCTGCAGTACTAATGTGCTAAATCCACTGCTCTCTGTATTTGGGAGTGTGTGTGTGTCTCGAGGTTTAATGAGAAGTGACATATGAGTCAGACCGGAGGTTCACGGCTCTTTGCTCTCACCTCTTAGAGTAATGGTGTGTGGGCTTCAATCACTCAAGCTGAAGGCAACACACACGCACGCACGCACGCACGCACGCGCGCACGCGCACACACACACACATTTGTAAATCCAAGCATGAGCATATTTTATATAATCTAAGACCTCTCTCTCTTTTTATGCAGCGACAGAGCAACTGGAAGTCCGTTCATTTTTAATGAAAGTTATCATTTTGAGGTGACGAGACACATGGCTATTAGCAATAAAGAGTAATTTACACATACAGCAACTTGCAGTGACAAACAAACCAAAGTCATTAACTTTCAATGAGAGCCAGTCAATTTAGAGTGACATCAATAACACAGAAATTGGCAATACGTCAATGTTGAGCAGAGTTCAACTGCATGCAAATGAGTCACAACCCTGATCCACTGTGAGAAAATGTCTCGGGTTATGACTATAACCCTTGTTCCCTGAGAAGGGAACGAGACACTGCGTCGAGAATCGACACTTTGGGGACTCTCCCTTAGCGTGCGCCTCTGAAGCAAGAATGAAACTAATCCAATCCTGATTGGTGTTGCGTCATGACGCAACATGTGACGGCACATAAAGTGACGCCGGCACACACACACATTAGCCTAGCGATGAAGCAAGACGCTCTCAGGCCTCGAGGGGTATGGCAGGACGACGCAGTGTCTCGTTCCCTTCTCAGGGAACAAGGGTTATAGTCATAACCCGAGACGTTCCCTTTCGAGGGAACTCAACACTGCGTCGAGAATCGACACTTTGGGGAACGAATGGCCACTAGGCCACGCACCGAAAACAGGCTTGCCCTAGAGTGAAACTGATCTCAGACACTAGCTAGGACGAGAGCACATGTGCGCCATGCGTACTAGGGAGGTGCAGACTAAAAACCTGATAAAAGTGTGTGGGGTAGCCCAACTGGCTGGCTCACAGATCTCCTGGAGGGGGCACTCCCGAGAGGAGGGCCCTAGAGGACGCCATGCCTCTAGTAGAATGAGGCAAATTGCGCACCTTGCAGGCCTACTTAAGGTTTGCATAGCTGGGAGCCCCTAATAGGTGATCCAAAACACACTACAGTAGGTCCGACCTCCTTCAAGAAGAGGACCTCTCAAGGTAAATACTCGGAACTCTGACTGGCAGAGCAAGGAACCTCTCCTTCTTTGCCGACACATGATGTGGAGGATGAAATACTTGCAGGACCATGGACCTAGCCATGAAAAATTGCAGTTAAGGCACATAGCTGGGTCTCGGATGCAGGATGGCCTTAACTCCGCCGGGGGGACACCCCAAGCAAGCTGGCGATAATGCCAGGGCTTGGAGATCTCCCAGTCTCTTTAAAGAAATAGCTAAAAGAAAGGCTATCTTGAGCGTGAGGTCCTAGGCGAAGCCGACTGGAGGTATTCGAAGGGAGCCAGGGATAGCCCTTCGAGAACCACCACCAGGACCCAGGGAGGAACCCTGGACCTGACTGTCGGTCTCATCCTCCAATACCATGGAGAAATAGTATGACCAGTTGGTGCCTCCCCAAAGGCCCAACATTTAGTGGTGCATGGAACGCCGCAATGGCAGCCACGTACACCCTAGGGTGGGTGGGGAGAGATTTGCAGAAAAACGATCTTGAAGAAACTCCAGAGCTGAAGCCATTGGGCAGTTAACTGGGCCTAACCCAAGTTCTCTATACCAAGTAGAAAAACATTCCACTTGAGGCCATATAATCTCCTTGTAGACGGAGCCCTGGAGATAAGTATGGTTTCGACCACCCCAGATGATAGACCAGCATCTAGGTACTGAGCCCCCTCAGAAGCCAGACCCACAATTTCCACAGCTCTGGATGAGGATGGAATATAGTGCCCTCCGCCTGAGACAACAGATCTCTCCTCAGAGGAATCTGCCATGGCGGAGCTATCAGGAGTGAAATTAAGTCTGAAAACCATACTCGGGCTGGCTATCAGAAGAAGACTGATGCCCTCCTGACGGACCCTCTCCAGGACTCCCGGGAGCAGAGCGATCGGGGAAAAAGCGTACAGGCGAAGCCTTGGCCAGGCCTGTACCATGGCATCCAACCCCAGCGGGGCGATCTGAGTGTCCTTTGTCGGTTTAGATAAGCTACCACTGAGACATGGTAACCTTTGATGTCTGTGAGGAAGCTCCTCAGAGCCCTGAACACAGCCAACATCTCTAGGCAATTTATATGCCAAGAATGATGATGGTCCTGCCACAGACCCCTGGCAAAGCGGCCGTCCGAGACCGCGCCCCAGCCAGCGAGGGAAGCGTCTGTCGAAACAGTTTCCCGGCGACATGACGCCCCTAACACTAGCCCTTGGGACAAGAACCAAGGTTCCTTCCATATTAATAGGGAACGAAGGCATTTGCGCGTAACCTTTATTAAACGGAACCCTTGGCTTTGAGCCACCACTGAAGGGGCCTCATGTGAAGCAGGCCCAAAGGAATTTTGTTGGATGCCGCTGTTATGAGGCCCAGCAGTCTTTGAAATTGCTTTACAGTGATGGCCTGGCCTAGCTTTATCCCGGACACCATGGCCAGGATGGATTCGATACGAGCGGGAGACATACGTGCCCGCATCGTAACCGAATTCTATACCACGCCCAGAAGAGTAGTCTTCTGAGCTGGGTCCAACATTTTTTCTTAGTGTTGAGCCTCAACCCCCGGTTCTGAATGTGGCCAAGGACGACATCTCGATGCCGAACTGCCATTTCTCTGGACTGGGCCAATATGAGCCAGTCGTCGATGTAATTCAGTATACGGATGCCCTGAAGCCTCAGTGGAGCCAGACCCGCATCCATACACTTTGTGAACGTGCGGGGAGAGAGTGCTAGGTCGAACGGAAGAACCCGATATTGGTATGCTTCGCCCCCGAAAGCAACCTCAGGAACCTCCTGTGACATGGAAGGATGGAGACATGAAATAAGCGTCTTTTAGATCCATCGTGACAAACCAGTCCTCGGATCTGATTTGGTTCACGATAATGGGAATAGTAAGCATTTTGAACCTGAATCTAAAATTGGCCTCAGTCCGCTCTCCTTCTTTGGAACTATAAAGTACCGGCTGTAAAACCCGGACTCCCTGTCTGGTAGGGGAACACATTCTATGGCCCCTTAACTCCAGTAGAGTCTGTACCTCTTGTTCCATAACCCGAGCCTGTTCTGGAACCACTGCAGTCGGTACCACCCCAGCAAACTAGGGAGGTCGGTGACCGAACTGCAATCTGTACCCATTTTTTATAATAT
Organism: Gila orcuttii; assembly: GCA_026230005.1. Taxonomy (NCBI): domain Eukaryota; kingdom Metazoa; phylum Chordata; class Actinopteri; order Cypriniformes; family Leuciscidae; genus Gila; species Gila orcuttii. The sequence continues at coordinate 32,545,058 of JAPDVR010000012.1, read as the reverse complement.
TTTATAATATACAGGACCCATATAGATATATTCGGAAGGCGTTGCCATTCTTCTGCAAAATCTACTAAGGGAACCAGCCCCTCGAGACTGGCCTCGGGTGTTTTTCGAGCACTATTCTCGAATTCCTGAAGCGGAGGACCGGCAGGAAAAAAGTCGATACAGATTTTGTGACCATAGTCGGTGCCCTGTTGCAAGCCTGCTTTACAGTGATGGCCTGGCCTAGCTTTATCCCGGACACCATGGCCAGGATGGATTCGATACGAGCGGGAGACATACGTGCCCGCATCGTAACCCAATTCTATACCACGCCCAGAAGAGTAGTCTTCTGAGCTGGGTCCAACACATTTTTCTTAGTGTTGAGCCTCAACCCCCGGTTCTGAATGTGGCCAAGGACGACATCTCGATGCCGAACTGCCATTTCTCGAGACTGGGCCAATATGAGCCAGTCGTCGATGTAATTCAGTATACGGATGCCCTGAAGCCTCAGTGGAGCCAGAGCCGCATCCATACACTTTGTGAACGTGCGGGGAAAGAGTGCTAGGCAGAACGGAAGAACCCGCTTTTTTTTTTTTGGGGGGGGGGGGGGGGCGAACGCCACAGTGTACGTTCGCTGGAAATCGATGTGGCCCTAAGCGTCAAAGACGGCGGGACAACATCTTCTTTTTTTTTCTCTTCCTGAAACCTGTCAACGACTGTAGTGACAGCGTTGGAAAACAGGCCAGAAGGAGATAGCGGAGCTGCCAACCGGAAATATTTGCCTCACTTAGATCTTTAAGAAGATCGGCCTGGTACGCCTGCAAAATCGTTATAGAGTGCAGGCACGCACCAGCCTGACCTTTTCTTTTCTAAATATTTTACCAAAGGAACCAGGCTCTCGAGCCTGGCTTCGGGTATTAATCGGGATTCGTTCTTGACCCCCTGAAGCGGGTTCCCGGCAGGGCTGGACCGAAAATGATACTCGATTGGCGAACGCGAATGCTGCCTGGCCGCAAAAATGTGGGGCGGACAGTGCAGCCTGCGTTCGCTGGAAACCGATGTGTCCCGAAACGTTTTTAACGGCGGAAGAGCAACATCGATTTCCTGCACCATAAACATATAATGAACATATAATGAATGTGGTGAGATACGAAAAGAGTGGGGTTTTTCCCAGGATCTACAAATATATATATATATATATATTTATAAAGATCTGGGAAAAACAGTAAGCCCCGGCTCTGAGGTTGTGAACGGTGCTGCAGGAATCTCTCGTCTAGTTCATTTTGACGGGGATCATCCTGCTTATTTTGTGGCCAGCTGATATATTTTATATATATATACTTATTAAATACAAGGTATTGCTTTTGACTTATAAAGCTCTAAATGGTTTAGCTCCAGTCTATTTAACGGATCTTCTATCGCCTTACAATCCATCGCGCTCTTTAAGATCACTAAATTCGAGGCTTCTGGTCATTCCTAGGATATCCAGATCCACCAAAGGAGGCAGAGCATTTTCACATTTAGCTCCGAAGCTCTGGAATAGCCTTCCTGATATTGTTCGTAGCTCAGACTCGCTCTCCCAATTTAAAACTAGACTGAAGACGCATCTATTTAGCCAGGCATTCATATAAATTTTTATCTTACAGTTACTGTAAATTCGGCCTCTAGTTCATAAACGCCAGAGGAGAACTGGCCCCCGACTGAGCCTGGGTTCTCCCAAGGTTTTTTTTCTCCTTTGGGTCATCTGATGGGGTGTTAGGACACCATTAGGTTACTGGATGGAGTTTTTCGGTTCCTTGCCACTGTTGCCTTTGGCTTGCTCAGTTGGGGATATTCAAATTAATTAACCAATCATATCATTGATCAGCTCTACCATATTTGGATGTCTTTTTTCCAGTAATAAACAAACATTGTTAAGTTGTTTTGATTGATACTGTGAAGCAGCTTTGATACAATCTGTATTGTGAAAAGCGCTATATAAATATATTTGACTTGACTTGACTTGACTTATTTATTTAGTCTGGCCACAGCACGCATCACAACCTCCACGAGCTCTACATAAGCAGAAACAGAAACCGGCGAGTGTGACTCATGTTGCTCGTTCCCGATGCTGAGCACATCTACTTCCTTATGAACAGATAGCTCGAGCACTGGGCACTCGTCACAGGCAGAAGAAGCCGCAACGCGGGCTTCTGCGTCGTGAACGAGTGTCATAGAATCTGCGGATGATGAGAGAAAAGGTGCCTCAGCAGTCTCGTTCTCATCCGCGAGATCCTTCTGTAATCTCCACGATCTAAGCCGTCGCTCCTCCTCAACGGACGTGGGACCCGAATCGCGGGGATCGCGAGCCTGGCCATCATCAGGAAATAATATAGCCAAGCGGGAGCGCAGCACTCTAATAGGAAGTTCTATACCACGAGAGCTGACAGTGCATGCTGCGCCCCTAAACAATACACACACACACACAGCTGATGCGTGTCCCCACCCGTGGCATATAATCTTGGGCAGGGGTGCACACACTTAGTGTATTGTTCACTCGCCATAATATAGAGCTTAGCACAGACAAACAACATTAAATAAGACAGACAGTTTCACAGAGAGCGCTTGGTGAAGAGCGAAAAACTAATGTGTGTCACATGTTACGTCATGACGCAACACCAATCAGGATTGGATTAGTTTCATTCTTACTTCAGAGGCCCACGCTAAGGGAGCGTCCCCAAAGTGTCGATTCTCGACGCAGTGTTGAGTTCCCTCGAAAGGGAACCCAGCCGATCAGAACATATTGAAGCAGGATTTTATATAAAATGTTTACAATGAATCATGTGGATTCTGTAATACATATGAAAATATATAGGCCTATTTTGATGCTTTTTGTTTCATTTCAAAGTAACAAAGTAACACAAAATGTATTTATTTCTAATACACACCTTTAAAAGGGTCCTTATACACTTTTTCAACTTTAGTTAGTCTGTAATGTTGTTGTTTGAGCATAAAAAAGATCTGCAAAGTTACAAAGCTCAAAGTCCACTCCAAAGGGAGATATTTTATTTAACAGAATCCACTTTCCAGGAACTACAACAAAGACTTGTTTGAACTACAACGCTTTTTTTTCCGGGCTTTGTGAATTAATAATGGTACTCATTTAAATAACCTCCGCCCATGGAATATGCAAAAAAAGGGACGAGGCCTGGTTGAGCTGCATTAGAGAAGTAGAAGTGTTGTGGCTAGAGACACTGTTTTTTCCACCCAGTTTCCAAAACTCATTTGTTTGACCTTCCTAAGGCTTACAAACTTAGAGTGGTTAAAATTGATTTTAAACACAGTTCCTGAACATTATAACCCCAACGTTTATCTGTGTGCTGCACATTTAATGGAGAACAGATTCCAGAACCTGCGAGAGTAGGCTACAACGCACAAAAGCTTCTCCTGAAATGGAGCAGTTCCCACTTTGTCGGGACAATCTGTTGTTTATAGGATCACAACTTGTAAGTATGTCTTATTATTTAAATTTGTGTTTTCTGTTAACACTTCCAATTATAAATTTTATAGTTGCTATGATGTAAACAAGGGGTAATGCTTTGTCTCCACTCTGAGTGTTAAAGGTGCAATGTGTAAAAATTTATCTATTAACAGAAATGCAATATGACATCCATAACTATGTTTTCAGTGGTGTATAAAGAACTTACTTAATAAACCGTAATGTTTGTATTACCTTAGAATGAGACATTTATATCTACATAACCGCGGGCACCACCTTCTATGAAGGTCGACATATTGTCATGTTTCTACCGTAGCCGACAGCGAACAAACAACGCAACAGAGCGCGTTTCGTCACTACCTTGAAAGAGAAGAAGCAGAAAGCTAGAAGCTAGCCATAAACACCGTGAGTAGTGACTTTTCCCTTGTCAGTGGTGTAAAATATGTAGTTGGATTGTTTCATGTAACTTAGTTCTTCTCCCTCGCTGTGTTATGGCTTTGCTATGTGGGGATAAATGTGCTGGTTGCGTTCGTGAGACAGCTGATTAGTACTCTTGTCATTGACCGTAAAACAGTAACGTTACAGGAATCACCAACCCGTCGAACGCGGTCGACAAGTCGATCTTGGAAGCATTTTAAGTCGATAGCGAAGAGTTTTCAAAATCAGAGAAAAAAAGCCTATTGTGTGTAGTAAATGGTGTCTAGGGGATGCGGAGGGGCGCGCGCTGTTACAATCATGCCATTTTTGCCGCGCGCACCTTTGGGCTCATGCGGACGGGTCGAGTTTAAACAAGGCTTTACGCTTTAACCAGCTCAGCCACAGTAACAGCTCATATTTAGCCAGCTAAACTTTTACTACCCTGTTAGAAAAAAATATATAGTTGCATATAGTTTCATGTGTTTCTTCTCCCTCGCTGTATTATGGGTTTGCTATGTGGGGGGAAATGTGCTGGTTACGTTTGTGAGACAATCAGCTGATTACTATAATTATATTATATATTAAGAACCTTGATCCTCACCTGACTATGGCTTTGTAAACTTTATCCATGATGTGGTTTATAATGGACTGTGGTACAGAAACAGTGACAATGTTACACACTCTTGGCTTACTCTGGCTATTCTCAGACGACGATATGTTTGTCCAGTTTCAGGCACCGTAGCTTCTTCGAAAGGGAGGGGTGAGCAGTGGGCTGAGCCCTTAGTGCAACTCGCAACCGAACCGCTAGATGTCGCTATAATCACACACTGCACCTTTAACTGTAGCGTTTGTAAGCTCTCGTTTGTCTAAGGCTGTTCACCGCCCCTTAGGAAAATTAACCATAGTTTTGTGATCAATTACTGTTTGTATTACCATAGTTTTCCGACAAATATCATGATTAAATGGTGTAAAACATATCTAAAATGTATAATAAATAATGACAAAAACAAACAAACAAACAAACAAACATACCTCTCTGAAAAGTCCTGTGAAATCTTGTTAACATTCTTAAGTTAAATATAAAGACGCCATCCTTAATATTTATACCTGGGCAGATGAAACTCACGGGTATGGTAAGGGGTGTGACATTTTCCGAACACGCGGTGCCAATCACAACAAACTGGGCCAGCTAACCAATCACAGCACATTTTTTGGAAGGAGGGGCTTCATCGAAACAGGAACTACAGGGTGTGTTCAAGCCAGATAAGGGAGATAGGTGCTGTAATGTAACATATGTGAAAAATAATGTGTTTTTTGAACAATCAAGCATGAAACCATATAACACATCAAACAAAATAAAGACTTCGTAAAAGGGCATTATAGGACCTCTTTAAAGGATATATATTTAAATTATGAGTTATTATTATATAAAGCACCTGGATCGCAGGTGATGAATTAATAAGAATAGGTTTATATTCTGAGATACCATTTAGTGAATTTGCCCTTATTATTAGGTATTTTATCAGAGAGGAACACATTGCATTGCTTCATTGCACCCCACAGCAGGGAAACACTGAGATGAATCCAAAAGGAACCACTAGAGCAGGACCTGGAGGGTGTTTCTGTAAATGAGGACTGAGTCTGCTTTAAACTCTTGTGTTTCACACTACTAAGATTATATTTTTGTTGCTAGTAGAGTCTGGTCACAGTGGCACCACAACACCTAAGAGACAAAAAGAGAGTGAGCGAAAAAGACAGTGAGAGAGACTGTAAAAAAGACAGCTAAAGAGACGAGAGCAGAAGAAACAACGAGAGAAAATAATCAATTTTCTTATTTCAGAAGAACTGAAGACCTAATGATGATACATTCAATAACTCATTAGCAGAAGAGAGAGAGAGAGTGTAAAGGTTGAGATTTTTTTATGAGTTTAAAGGGGTCATGAACTAGCTTTTTATAAAATGTTATATTGTTGTCTGAGGTCAACTTATGACGTTCGCTTGGTTTTTACATTCAAAAACATCAAAATGAATAAGTAATAGGATATTTTCTACCCTAGTTTTGAGCCTAGCTCAAAAACGCTCGGTTTTAATGGGCGTCTCGCATTGAAGACTTGGAAGTAAATGCCCACTGCTGTGAGTGGATAACAGTTTTGCATATTATAAGGAGTTTCAACTCACTCGTCAGTAACGATTAGACTGATACACATGTACACATAATTATTAGATATCAAACGATCTGTAACAATGCAATACCAGCCTATCAGATTATTATTATTTTTTAAATAAAAATTTTACTCACATAAGTGTGTTGCACCATTCATGTCGGATCCAATATAGAAGGCACAGCACCGTTTTCTAATCTTAATCGGTCTGCAAATCCAGTCTCGACCTGTGTCTTGTTTACAAAACAATCCTCAGTGAAATGAAGCGAACAAACGGAGAATGTTTTACCCACATCAGCTGGAACGTCATTAAAAATAAAGTTTAACCAAGGATTCCTATTGGAATCCAAAGGAAGCTTATGCAGCGACTGTCTTCTTCCACAACCAGGCACTGCACAATATTTTGTAAATGTCATGTTTATTGCTCGGTAGCTCGATCCGTTTGTCATCACGAGGTAGGCCCATGTTATTTAGCTATGCGTGTAATGTGCGAATCGGTGTGCGGGGCTAAAGTAGCCGTATTGAAGTAGGCGTTGATCTTCTTCAGCGGGGGTGGTGTTTTATCCTCTTTGATGTCATAGTTCCCCACTTTGAAAAACGAGTCGTTTGCTGAGCCTGGTGTCAATAAAAGCATTTATTGGACTAACAAGGACGTTTTCAGTTCTGAAATTTACAGGATATTCTTATAATATGATGACCTCTTAGATGTCAAAAGCTCAAGGAAAATTTTATTTCTCAGTTCATCACCCATTTAACTAAATAGGAGAGAGGAGCGCAAACTAATCAATGGCTTTCTGGCTTTTTCTTTTTTTGGTTAGGACCTCAATCCAGCTATGCCCAGACCGAACTATAGCCAAATACTTATGTGACACATACATAATTCTGAGTATGACAGCATGAGTAAAGACACAAATCAAGAAAGAGATTGGAGATGCACTGTAAAACCCTACAAGTTAAGCTAACTCATTTCATTTGAGGAAACCGATTACATCAATTCATTTAAGTTTATAAAAAACAATAGTTATGAGTACTCTGAACTTATTTTATTTGAGTTCACTAAAACAATAATATTTCTTAAAACACAATTGAACTTTACACTGCATTTAATACTGTATATAGCTGAAACTTCACTTTATTGAGTAAAAACAGTGAAATGACAAACTTTAAATGAACTCAGAGCACTTGCAGTTACTGCTAGCTCACGATATCACACACAAATTAAAATCCAATGAGTTAAGCTAACTCATTACATTTGAGGAAACCGATTACATAAATTCATTTAAGTTTATAAAAAACAATAGTTATGAGTACTCTGAAATTATTTCAGTTGAGTTCACTAAAAGTAGATATTGCAGTCAATTAATTAAGTGATTAATTAAGTGATTAATTAAGTTATTGTTGAGCATTAATGATGAACACCTGCTGTTAACATCACTGAAGGAAAGAGAAACACAAGAACTACAACTGACTTCCAACCATAACATTAGATGAAATCAACCGAAGATAAAATATGTTTAAATCTCTCAAGATCTCAGCAGAGGAGGATTGAACAACTCCACAAACAGCATTACCAGCTTCACTTATTACTAACCAGGTTGACTTTTATCATGCGTCTACAGAAGTTATTATTGTGAATGAACAGAGGTTTAGATGAAGATGATTTATTGAGTTTCATTTAAAGACACCATGATAGTGGTCAGTGTTTGCTTTAGTTGGGCTCTTGACCCTTGACTTTATAACACCAGTTTTTCCTCTGGCTGCTGTAACTGAGTGTTTATATAACACATTTGTTATTGCACAAAAGCCAAAAGAAAATTTTGTATTGATGATGATTTATGGAATGATGAATCAACATTTGGTGTCTTGATTCTCTGATCTTTTCTAGAGAGTAATCTCTGATAAACAGGTGATATATAACTTGTAGTATTCATTATAAAATAACTGTGATTCTGCTGCAAGGCCCTTTCAATCAGATTTTAAAAACCTCTATGGTATCATGCTGACTTATACAGACATCAAGAATCAGTATATGAATCTCAACAATGGTGACCATTAAAAAAACGATTCATGCTGCAATGCATGCCGGGAGCCATGGATAAGGTTTGTATTATGGTAGTACCCAGCATGCATTGCAGTATGAATAGTTTTTTTAATGGTCACCATTGTTGAGATTCATATGCTGATTCTTGATATCTGTGTTAGTTTTGGTAATGAATCACATTTTCTGTAAAATCCTTCATACTATCTGAAATTCATAACATTGCTAGTTCTTATGTTGTAGAATCTATTTTCAAATACAACTAATAATATAATCATAGATTAGACTCTGAATGAGATCAGTGAATAAAGTCATTAAGTGATGATTGTCATCATCAAACCTTGACCTTCATCACCCGATCATACTTTTCCTTGACTTTTGTACCATAACAAATGTTTTATAAACATCCAATTACAGCAGCCAAAGAAAAACTTGTACTCAAATGTCAAGGGTCAAGAGCCCAACTAAAGCAAACATTGATCTCCATCATGGTGACCTTAAACCTTGTATTTCTTGTGTTTCTCTTTCCTTCAGTGATTCTGCTTGTTAACAGCAGGTGTTAATCACTAATGAACAATCATCACTTAATTGATGATTAATTAACTTAACTATACAATTATTATTCAATTATCATTCTGGGATCTAGAAATGTTCTATAACTCATTCAGTTTGAGTTCTGTTTCAGTCATTCAAGACACTTCAAGTTTCGGTATTATTTGAGTGCAGTGACCTCAATTTAATTGAGTAAATAGTACTGTTAGGTTTTACAGTGTGGAGGTTGTGACAGTGTAAAGAAGGAGAGATGGTTTTATAGAGAGTGAGGGAATAAAGCAAAAGTGGGAAATGGAAAGCAAACGTGACTTGATTAAGATTGCTTTTCAAGATGAACGTGATGCTTGTGATGTCATGAAATGCCAAACCCTTCACTAATGAATAGGCAATGCAAATATGCTTTGTGTTTAAATAAAAAAAATGGCTTGATTTATAAGCATAATTCTACTTGCTAAATATTTTAAATATTCAATAAAGCACAAACACAACACACTAATATAGATACAAAGTAGAATGCATGCACACACAGGCGTATTAAATGTGTGATCACACTTATGCTGTCTATATACACAAGCAGAGTAAAACAGGTTCAGCCTCCAGCAACACGGAACACACAAATATAGAACAACCTCATCAAAAACATTCAGCCTTATGGTGAACATTGCACCCTAGGAGCCAACAGGCCTTTGTTAAAGGTTCTCTTTCCTTTCGGCTGAAGTTCCTGACAGGGCAGCACTCACGATTTGCAGTTCTGTCTATCACACACTCACTTTCCCTGGAAAGCGTGGTCTGTTTGGGGTGTTGGGCTCAGAACAGGTGGCCATCTGCGAGGGCAGTCTTGCTATCCACTCTATCCTCTCAAAAACAGATACACCCTGTCAGCCTTATCAGGATACCCAGAGGCTCTCTGCACATGTCATAATAGTAAAATGTGCTCATTTGAGATGCCGAAAATATTAATATCCAATAAAAGCGACGGCTTGTGCTTGAAGCAATTGACAGATCTAAAGAAACACATTGCCTGTTGGGCCAAGTGTTTATTCTCACTGATTGTCGCGCCAAACAGTCACACAAAGCTCTTAAAACACACTATTCTCAAGAAAAAAAATGAATGATAGTAAATGATGTGTTAAGTCTAATCACACATAACACTGCTGTAAATCACTTGGGGTAATTTTTAGCAAGATAAATAGCTCCACTCATCTATTTCTCAATGATTCCCCCACAAGATTTCATTGGATAGTTCTGTTATCATTTTCTCACTCCCATGTTGTTCCAAACCTTGAAGATTGTTGGTAAACAATCAGTTTTGGTTATCATTGACTTCCATTACATGGAACATTTCTTAAAATATCTTCTTTTTTATGTTTCACAGAAGAAGGAAAGTCATGCAGGTTTGCAATGACATGAGGGTGAGTAAATGATGATTAGGATGATATGAATTTTTTTAACTATTCTTTTAAAGTTCTAAAATCCTATTCCTAATTATTTTATAGCTACATAACAATATTAATATTACAAAACTGCACATACTGCACATGGTCAATACCAAGTTCACTGTAAACCCAGATTTTGTTTCTAATTAAACTTACGAGTGATCATTACTTATTCTTTTATGTTTTGTAAAAACCTGCTATCATTACTAAACAACATTAGTTGTTTGTACTATTTAGCTGAAAGATTCATTGCACTAATCAAGTTTAGCAGAGATTACTTGGTATGTTTAGTTTCATAAGGAAGGGGAGGGGTTCAAACACCACATCACAAATCAAAAGGCAGAAACCACTGGTATTCAAAAACCTGCCAGGTCACGTGAAAAGACCCGCGTCTAACGTGCTTCCAAGGGGCTCTACACCTGGCTGGACGAGCACAGGCCTCGGCAACAGAAGGTATTGAGAATTAACAGAGGTTTAGATGTTGATGAATTGTTTAATTTAATTTAAAAATATTCACCATAATGGTGATAAGTGTTGGCTTTAGTTGGGCTCTTGCCCTTGACATTTGAAAATTAGTTTTTAACTGGCTGCTTTACCTGTGTGTCTAAAAAGGCACAATTGTTATAGCTAAAAAGCTGTAGTAAAGTGATCCAGTGGTGACTGCACATTTATGTTGTCATCAAAAGAAATTAACAGTCATGAAAAATGAAAAGTTTCATGTTGTAATGCATGCTGGGTAACTAATAGTACACCTAAACTCAAAAAGTTTTAGAATGTGAACTAATGATTTTCAGTAAAGACCACTAATGTAATCGTGTTTTGTCTACTGCACCTACATAAGATTATATGTTAATTCAACTCAACATGTTTAGTTTCAGCTTTTGTAAAAAGTTAGGGTTCCATGTTAATTCAACTCAACATGTATGTTTCAGCTTGTGTAAAAAGTTAGGGTTCCATGTTAATACAACTCATACCGCTTTAGTTTTTACACAAGCTGAAACTAAACATGTTAAGGCAACGGGTTTCCACGCGATTTGCGAGTAAAGTCAACTAATTCGGGTTAAGAGTGTTCTGGCATGAAACTCGGGTGCAGGGCAATAAGCTGCAGCTCAACATTCAAACAAATACTGGTAGTGTTGCTGTTAGCAGTCTGCAGCACACTTTCAGAAACCCTCCACCTTCCCCAGCTCCACCTGTATAGATCTGTTAAGGTGGTTATTTCATGTATGTTACATGTGAAGCAGCAGCAGCATGTCTTACATACAGCAGCATGTGAATGTATTGGCAGTTGCAAGTCTTGGTACTTGCTCTTCAGCAGCGAAGCAGATCTATTCTGCCAAGACCAAATACATTAACATTGCCATATCCATTACCATTACCATCCCAATCACTCTGAGAGTTGTCATGACAGAACTTCAGGTCAGTGTGTTAAGTTTATAGAAAAAGTGAAGGCTTTTAATGGTAGCACTTTACAAGATTTAATTCATTAACATTAGTTAATGCATTAGGTATAACAATGAACCGCAATTTTTTTTACGCATTTATTAATCTATTTTTGTGTTCGCTTATAAATATAGTATTGTTCAATGTTGATTCTTGTTTGTTCATGATAAATAATGTTAATTTATAAAAACAGAAATGTTAAAAAAATATATTGGTACAGTACATGTAGAACTGACCATTAATAATAAACACTGTAAAAGTACTGTTCATTGTTATTTCATGAAACCTATTACATTTACCAAAGTTAACATACAACAAAACTGTAAAGGGTTACCCCCACTGCAAATGGTTACCAATTTGTTCCTTTATGTACTGTATATTCCATGGCCAAAAGTATTTTGTCACCAATACATGTGACTATTTCAGCTCCATCCATAAAATAAAATTATGTCTGGATGCAAGCTTCCTATTGAATTCACCATTTTAATCACCAAACCACAGAAGTGCCACACTTATACACACACATAAAATAAAAACCCTTATTAGACTGTAAAATGACAGGTTGCACACATACATGCAATAAAAAATACAAAATCCAGCTCCCACACACCCCACACACTCAACCATCCTAAATTTAAGGCTTCAACAGAATTCAGAGTATGTGTTCAGAGTTTACAGAATATCGATATTCATAAATATTCAGGACACCTTTTCTTCTCTGTCTCGCGGGGACTTTTAGTCTGTCTTACATCTCAGACGGGGATGGAAGAGAAAGAGAGAAAGAGAGAGCAGCTGGTGCAATGATGATGAGAACATGTTCATTTTGTCATTTTGTGTCAATGTGACGAGACAAAGTTTACTGCTGTCAGTTGTTTACTTACTAAAACTGCAACTTGAGACACAATCAAAAGGAAATTGTTGATATTTCTGTGGCTGGTCCATAAATCATATCCACACATGCACAAAAAAAAAAAAAGACACTGGTACACATAGACACAGTTATGAAGTCACAGACACACATACACACACCTGATACCCTCTTCAACGTTCACATCTGTGGTTATGACTCAGTTAACATTATAGGATTTATGTGCATTTGTTTATACACATAAGCCAATGTGTCCGGAAAAGCATTTTCAAAAGGCAATATTTTTCTTCACTTCCCAAACATAATTATGACAACACACCATTTCCATTTATTAACCTGCTTAAATAAAGGAAATAAAGGTGACTTGACTTGACTATATATATATATATATATATATATATATATATATATTTATAGCTATTAACCGTTTCTAATTGTAGGGTATTTACTAAAAATGTTATTCAATTCATTATTATTATTATTACTATGCAAATTCTGTGCGGCAGAAATTTGCAACAGTGTGAACATGCCTTTAGTACAATACACCAATCTTAAGTACAATGTACAGTTCACAGTACACAGTCTAATAAAGTTAAATCAACTAATTTTCCAAAGTAAGTTAAATTCACTAGTTTTTCTTAAGTAGAATCAGCAATTACTTTTTACAGTGTTGTTCTGAGCTGCAGTGAATACAGATGCATTTCAAGGGGAGACATTTTAATGACCTCATTTTTGGTCCAAGAGGCAGAAGAGCAATAATAACAACAATACAACTGCTCAGAACTCTATAGGGAGCAATGTAAAATATTCTCTTTCTTCCTACTTTCTTGTTCAGGTGTGTTGATATTTTTCCCGACAGCTCTACACTTGGCTAATATCTGCTTTTGCACCGCTAGCAACAGCCCGCAGAGACAATCACAGCTCAGTCTGCAGCCAAGCGCAACCACATAATAGAACAGACAGCAGGAGAAAGAGAAAACAACAGACAAGAATGCAGGAGCAGCGGTAGATAGCAGGAATGCCTCTTCGTTTCACTGCTTTCTGTCTAAATTAAAGTATAATCTCCACAGCCTACTACAGTGTTTTAATGGGGCACATATTTTACACTGAAAGAAAATATGAAAGAAAATAAAACAAAAATGGAAACATGCTGTATTGTTATTACCATGGTGTTCCATTAAGTTTTATATTACTACCTAATATCTTCGATTTCCAGGCATAAAGGTGCTCCACTGCCCAATGTTTTAAGATAATGTTTAAGGAAACAAAATAGCAATGCTAACATTAACATTATCAACAGAGAGGATACAGTAATTTACCTTGTTTTACACACCTATCTCTTCTAAACATACTGTATATATTCCTGGGTGCAATGCGAGAATGACAAAATAAATATAGTTTTTTTTTTTTTAATTATTATTTTTTTTTATCAAGGACGCATTAAAAAGTGACAGTACTGTATTCATCAAAAAATTCAGAGTCAGCATCACAGTTTCAAAATCACAAAAATATTAAGCAAAGCAAGTGTTTTCAACATTAATAATAATGAGAAATGTTTCTTGGCAGCAAATCAGCATATTAGAATTATTTCTGAATGATTATGTGACACTGAAGACTGGGGTAATGACGTCTGAAAATACAGCTTTGCCATCACAGGAAAAAATAATATTTTTCAATTTATTAAATCAGAAAACGGTTATTTTTAACTGTAATAATATTGGTGAGCATAAGAGACCAAGCACGTGCACTTTTGAACTGTCATGTACATAATACATTAAATTGTTCGTTTGGGACCTTGACACATTTTATTTTCTTAATAATATGAATGTTTATCATTAACTTTATCTGGCGAAATCAGAGACAGATTTCATAAAAGCATTATATTACGTTTTTCCAAGTATAGGAAGTTGTCATTTCCGTGTTGAATGGAATGCATCATTCAGCTACTTTCTTTATCTGTAGGATGACAACATGCAGCTATATTGACATGGTGTTGTGCAATTCAACAGCTGTGCACAAGGTCAAGTGTCACTGGTGTTGTTGCGTCAAACTCAGACTATAGATATATAGCATGCAGATGCAACTGTGTTTGTAATCTATTGTCTGGAGACTAATCCTCCATGTTTGAGCAGGAGCCGGAGAGTATTGATTTGACTGCGATTGACAGATGTGATGTGTTACAGGCAACAGCTATTTTTTACAGCGACATTGTTACATAATAAACAGCTGGTCAATAAGTCGATTGAGAGAAAGGTGGCGTCATAGAATCCATGTGGTGTTTCCAGCAGTTAGTCCCAAATTGTTGTGAGACACATACAGTACATCTAAGGGTTTTACAAGAGATTATCAGTTTATATGACTAAATAACTGAGAACTCGGTCAAAGTGTACACTGTTTTCGGATTATATACAGTGAGCTCCAAAACAAAACCAAATGTAAGCAAATTCTCATTTCTATTTTGTATAATGAGTATATTTGTCTTGTCTTCCAATCAAACTATCAATATATACAGGTCCTTCTCAAAAAATTAGCATATTGTGATAAAGTTCATTATTTTCCATAATGTAATGATAAAAATTAAACTTTCATATATTTTAGATTCATTGCACATCAACTGAAATATTTCAGGTCTTTTATTGTTTTAATACTGATGATTTTGGCATACAGCTCATGAAAACCCAAAATTCCTATCTCAAAAAATTAGCATATCATGAAAAGGTTCTCTAAACGAGCTATTAACCTAATCATCTGAATCAACTAATTAACTCTAAACACCTGCAAAAGATTCCTGAGGCTTTTAAAAACTCCCAGCCTGTTTCATTACTCAAAACCGCAATCATGGGTAAGACTGCCGACCTGACTGCTGTCCAGAAGGCCATCATTGACACCCTCAAGCAAGAGAGTAAGACACAGAAAGAAATTTCTGAACAAATAGGCTGTTCCCAGAGTGCTGTATCAAGGCACCTCAGTGGGAAGTCTGTGGGAAGGAAAAAGTGTGGCAAAAAACACTGCTCAACGAGAAGAGGTGACCGGACCCTGAGGAAGATTGTGGAGAAGGACCGATTCCAGACCTTGGGGGACCTGCGGAAGCAGTGGACTGAGTCTGGAGTAGAAACATCCAGAGCCACCGTGCACAGGCGTGTGCAGGAAATGCCGCATTCCCCAGGTCAAGACACTTTTGAACCAGAAACAGCGGCAGAAGCGCCTGACCTGGGCTACAAAGAAGCAGCACTGGACTGTTGCTCAGTGGTCCAAAGTACTTTTTTTGGATGAAAGCAAATTTTGCATGTCATTCGGAAATCAAGGTGCCAGAGTCTGGAGGAAGACTGGGGAGAAGGAAATGCCAAAATGCCTGAAGTCCAGTGTCAAGTACCCACAGTCAGTGATGGTCTGGGGTGCCATGTCAGCTGCTGGTGTTGGTCCACTGTGTTTTATCAAGGGCAGGGTCAATGCAGCTAGCTATCAGGAGATTTTGGAGCACTTCATGCTTCCATATGATTTCATTTTTCACCACGACCTGGCACCTGCTCACAGTGCCAAAACTACTGGTAAATGGTTTACTGACCATGGTATTACTGTGCTCAATTGGCCTGCCAACTCTCCTGACCTGAACCCCATAGAGAATCTGTGGGATATTGTGAAGAGAAAGTTGAGAGACGCAAGACCCAACACTCTGGATGAGCTTAAGGCTGCTGTCGAAGCATCCTGGGCCTCCATAACACCTCAGCAGTGCCACAGGCTGATTGCCTCCATGCCACGCCGCATTGAAGCAGTAATTTCTGCAAAAGGATTCCCGACCAAGTATTGAGTGCATAACTGAACATAATTATTTGAAGGTTGACTTTTTTTGTATTAAAAACACTTCTTTTATTGGTCGGATGAAATATGCTAATTTTTTTGGATAGGAATTTTGGGTTTTCATGAGCTGTATGCCAAAATCATCAGTATTAAAACAATAAAAGACCTGAAATATTTCAGTTGGTGTGCAATGAATCTAAAATATATGAAAGTTTAATTTTTATCATTACATTATGGAAAATAATTAACTTTATCACAATATGCTAATTGTTTGAGAAGGACCTGTATATATATATATATATATATATATATATATATATATATATATATATATATATACAAATCACATATAATATAGTATATAGTATGTATAGTATACATCACACTAAATAAGTAAAAATGAATTCTTAAATACTTCCAATAATAAATGTCAATGTTAAAAATGTATGTTTTAAATCAATAATAGGCATTAAATAAAAAAGTTATTTACTACATTCACATTACTAAATTACTAAACTTCAGTTCAGATTTTCACACATGTAATGATGATATAATTTGTAATTAAACATTTGTTTTAAATTAGATAAATGCAAAATAAGGTCTATATTGACAATAAGGTCTATATATGAGGTCTAAAGGTAAGTTTACACAACAATGATGAGCTAAAAACAGAAACGATTTTTCATTGCTTTTTCTGCGTACAGATGATAACGTTTTCAAAACGGATCCACGAAAACGATAAAAAAATCCTGTATTATTCATATCAGGCCAGTTGGTGATGTCACTTTGTAAAGAAACACTATGCGTGGACAGACTAAACACATAATACTCATGCGCATGACGGCACAGTTTTCACAAATTCACAGTTTTTCTAAAACGTACACTTTGAAATCCGTTTTCAAAAGCTTGCATTTATAGGCCCCCAAAATGCAATAGCTGTGTAAATGAAAGGCCAAAATGCATAAAAAAGTCTTTTGGACCTCATAACCTTACATAAGCAGAATATCACAGGACACTTTTGATATCCATAGAGCCATGTATGACTGTTCTCACCTTGAAACTACATAACTCACTACTAGAGCAATTAGACTGCAGGAGAACTTAAATCATCTATTGAGCAAATTCAATTCATTTCCCTTTGTCATTTTCCCTGCCTCACTGATTAAAACCATTCCTCATTAGCCATATGCTAAATGAGCTTTAATTAAAGACGACAAAGGGGTGACTGCTGTCTCTGAAAGCGACACAGAGCAGCTTGCCCTCCACAACGCCTCTCTCTTTTTCTGACTCTTTCTCTCATCTTATCCTTTCAATTTTTTTTTCTCTGGCAACAGCTTAAGGAATCTGGCATATAAAAGCAAAGAGTGAATACACACAGGCAGGTGAATGCAAGAGAAGGAAAGTTTTCTTACTCAGGATGAAATTGAATGCGGCAAGGGTTCAATATGCTTTTTGTCATGGCAAATAAAATGCTTTCTGAATTCCAATTTCACCTTGTGCCTACAAGAAAGAGAAGGAGGGAGAGTTGGGGAGAAACAGAGAGCGATAGAGAGAAAGAGAAGGAAGGAGTGAGTGAAATCTTGAATAGGGATCTCTTTGCAGAGTTATTCCCCACTGATGTGTGATGAATGACTCTGTGGCAGATGTGAAATAGGCTCCATTAAAATGCCTCATTTCAGCAGTAGAGTGTGGCGACTGTCTAAACATCACCTGAGATATCAACACATCTTTCCTGCACTGTTAGACGCAATGCATGAGGAGAACGCCAACAAACAAACAGTTATGAAATCACAAGCTGATTGGACTTGATTGATTTATGAAGGAGACGATGATGGGGAGTTTTCACGGTTTGTTTTAGAACCTTGACATAGCAACATTATCTCAACCATTGGCATGAGTTTGAGACAGGGCTATAGAATGACCAGTGATAGAATGGAGGAATACTCTGACTGTAAACCTAGCTTTTTTTGTAGTATATGACTCAGTAGCTATGTTTACATGCATACAGATAATCTAAAATTGGACTAATTGCTCAATCGAACTGAAAAGCCTTCATGTAAACACCTCAGTCAGTGTGATTGAAATAGTTCCAAATAAAATTTCGGATTGGAAGGGACCTAAAATATTCAAAAATCTTTTGCACACACGCACAGTGGTGTGATGCTTAGCCTAGACTTCATGTTTAAAATCTTAATGTGCATTTTCTTTTTTACTACTTATGTATTATGACGTATAGATACTGGTCAGTGGAGGAAACTGAATATTTAATAGATATTTTCTTAAAAAAAAAAAATTCTGGCGTATGTCAGCTTTCTTTTTGGATGTGAATTGGATTGCAAAGTTTAGGATTCACATAAGCAGAACTTTTATTATCTGAAATCGAACTGAATTCATTTGTATCTACGAAAATTAGTGCATATAAACTAGCCTAAGTAATTCTCTTGGGGGTATATTGTACGTGGTGTATGGAATAGGCTATACACATTCAAATATATATTGATGACAAATGCGAGCACCAATGAGGTTTGAGTAAACAAATAGAAGTTTTAATTCGCGTTATTCGTTATGAATAACTTTGTGTGAATAACTTAATTTTCAGTATGTATTTTCACAGTAAGCAATCAGATGACTCCAGAAGACTTGAATAATGATCACGAATCATATGGACTACTTTTATGGTATTTTTGGAAGCTTTATATTAGGGTAGTGACAGATGAAAAAATGATTGATAGACTCTTATTTGGAATGGAATTAAATAACAAGTACTTTGGGTGTCTTGTTCATTATATTTATATTTAAAACCAACAGAACTTAAATTACATCCAGTTTATTAGCAGCACCGTGCACGAGCGTGAATCCAGTGAATCCCGTGATATCCATCTTTGATCTCGCAGGTGTCAGATCCACTGAGTGAAGAGAAAACTGTCCGTCTTGCCTGCATTTTTTTCGCTCCCCTCACTGCAGCCGCCTACTCTCGACTACATTTCAGGCGAGGCAAGGCGCATCTCAAACAAGTCTGATGTCTGATGCCAATTTGGTAGACATCACCCAACCCTACTTTATATCATCCTTTCATTCCACATCCTTGAATGGATGAAAACATACAGGTTTAAAACAACGTTAGGGTGAGTAAATTAATAGATTTTGATTTTGAGTTAACTATTCCTGTCATATTGCTCCTGCAAGCCATTATCACTTTTTATTTATTCATTAATTTTGGAATATGGCTAAAAAGTATAATTAAGAAATTGTATGTGTTTTTATATAAATAGCATAACAATGTAGGTCTAATAAAAAAAAGGTAAAAAAAATAAGCTAATATTAAATAATTCTACTTTTAAAAAAGGCATCACCAAAAAACAAACAAAAAAAACGTCTCAGGTTACTATTGTAACCATAGTTCCCTGAGAACAGGGAACGAGACGATGCGTCCAACGACGCCATGGGAACGCCCCTAGCGTGACTGCGTCTGAAGCATCTATGTCAACTAGTCCAATGGAAAGAATGAGCGTCACGGGCGGGTGACGTCATGACCAGGATATGATAAAAGCACATACGGTGCAAACCGGCATTAGCTTCGAAAATTGCCGAAGCAAGCCGATCACAGGGATGCAGGAAGTATGGCAGGGTGACGCATCGTCTCGTTCCCTGTTCTCAGGGAACTATGGTTACAATAGTAACCTGAGACGTTCCCTTACGATGGGAACTCAACGAACGAGAATACCCAAAGCGCCAGAAGTCCAAGTACCTGAGTGTCAGTCTGTTGTAACTAAGCACTAAGCACCTGAGAACCTGGGGCAGCATCCAGGTCTAAACTGTAAAATCTAACGAATGTGAGCGGAGAGGACCAGCCCGCCGCATCACAGACGTCCCGAAGAGAAACCCCATATAGTAAGGCTTTAGAAGCCGCCATACTCCTAGTAGAGTGAGCTCGGACCACCAAAGGACATGGCTGGTCCGAATACTCATATGCAAGTGAAATAGCCTCAACTATCCACCTACTGACCGTCTGTTTAGAAGCAGGAAGACCCTTCTTAGGTGATCCGAAGCAAATCAGTAATTGGTCGGACTTCCTAAATGAAGAAGTCCGATGCACATAAGTGTCCAGTGCTCGCACTGGACACAAGAGGTTCAGTCTTTCCTGGTCTGCCGATGCAAAGGGAGGAGGACAGAAAGCCTGCAGCACAATAGGCCTCGGAGTCGAGGTCGGCACCTTAGGGACGTATCCCTGTTTTGGATATAAGAATGCCTTGACCATCCCCGGTGCAAACTCAAGGCAAGTGGGGGAAACCGAAAGGGCCTGAAGGTCTCCAACTCTCTTAAGGGACGAAATAGCTAGCAGAAAGATAGTCTTAAAGGTAAGAAACTTATCTGAAACCGAATCTAAGGGCTCAAATGGAGCCCTAGAAAGGCCTTCTAGTACTATAGCAAGATCCCAAGCT
The DNA here is from genome assembly GCA_026230005.1 of Gila orcuttii. NCBI lineage: Eukaryota > Metazoa > Chordata > Actinopteri > Cypriniformes > Leuciscidae > Gila > Gila orcuttii. The sequence continues at coordinate 32,524,448 of JAPDVR010000012.1, read as the reverse complement.
GGCACCCTAGTGCGAGTTGCAGGCCTCAGCCTTAAAGTGCCACGAAGGAAACGTGTAACCAGGGGGTCTCGACCCAGCGATGTACCCCCCACCAGGGCGTGGTAAGCCGCAATGGCCGCCACGTAGACTTTGAGCGTGGAAGGACATAGGCCTGACGTAAAGCGCTCCTGCAGGAACTCGAGTACTGTGTTCACAGAACAGTTAACTGGATCCCACTGATGTTGGTGACACCATAAAGAGAAAACTCTCCATTTAAGCGCATATAGTTTCCTAGTAGCTGGGGCTCTGGAGCTTAGAATGGTCTCAGCAGCCTCGGCTGAAAGACCACTCTCTATGAGTTGGGCCCCCTCAGAGGCCAAACCCACAGGTTCCAAATCTCTGGTCGAGGGTGAAATATTGTGCCCCCGGCCTGAGACAGAAGGTCTCTCCTGATCGGGATCTCGAAGGGAGGACCGTCTAGGAGATGGATCAGGTCCGAAAACCAGATCCGACTTGGCCAGCGTGGTGCTACTAGCAGTAGGCTTATTCCATACCGGCGGACTCGCTCCAGAACTCCTGGGAGCAGAGCAACAGGGGGAAAGGCGTACAGACGTAGCCTCGGCCACGTCTGCACCATAGCATCCAGCCCCAGAGGGGCTGGGTGAGTAAGGGAGAACCACAGAGGACAGTGCGTCGTATTCTGAGACGCAAACAGATCCACTTGTGCTTGGCCGTAAGACTCCCAGATTTTCTCCACCACCTCGGGGTGGAGTCTCCAGTCCCCTGGCCTCAGCTCCTGCCTCGACAGGATGTCTGCTCCTATATTCTGGACCCCAGGAATATACACTGCCTTCAGAGAGAGTACCTTCCCCAGAGACCACAGGAGGATCTGGTGCGCCAGTTTGCAAAGCGGACGTGAACGCAGGCCCCCCTGACGGTTCAGATAAGAGACCACTGATGTGTTGTCTGTTCGTACGAGCACATGATGGCCCCTCAGGTCTGGGAGGAACTGCCTCAACGCATTGAAGACAGCCATCATCTCCAGGCAATTTATGTGCCACGAGAGATGATGACTCTTCCACAGACCCTGAACCGAGCGGCCTTCCATTACCGCTCCCCAGCCGGTGAGGGAAGCATCTGTCGAGATAGTAACTCGATGGCAAAGAGCTCCCAACACTGGACCTTGGGTTAAGAACCAGTGCTCCCTCCATATAACTAAGGCACGAAGGCAACGCCGCGTGACCTTGATCATACGAAGTGGGTTTCCCCTCGGGGAGAACCCTCTGGTCCTGAGCCACCACTGTAAAGGCCTCATGTACAGCAGGCCAAAAGGTATCACGTTGGACGCTGCTGCCAAAAGACCCAACAGTTTCTCGAACTGTTTTACAGTGCGTGACTGGCCTAGCTTCAGCTCTTTTGTGGCTGACAGGATAGCAGCTACACGAACGGGCGATAGGATGGCCCGCATTGTCACTGAATCCCATACCACACCAAGGAAAGTGGTTCTCTGTACTGGAGAAAGCACACTCTTCTTGGCATTGAGCCTCAACCCCAACATCTGCATATGAGCGAGAACGACACCTCGGTGCCGAACCGCCAACTGCTCTGATTCCGCTAGAATCAGCCAGTCGTCGATGTAGTTCAGAACACGTATGCCCTGAAGCCTGAGAGGGGCTAACGCTGCATCCACGCATTTCGTGAACGTGCGGGGTGATAAGGCTAGACCGAACGGAAGAACCCGATATTGGTATTCTTTGCCCCCGAAAGAAAACCTTAGGAACTTCCTGTGCTGAGGGAGGATGGAGATATGGAAGTAGGCGTCCTTCAGATCTATCGTGACAAACCAGTCCTCGGATCTGATTTGAGTCACGATCTGTTTGAGTGTCAGCATCTTGAACTTTAGTTTCTGAACTGACCGATTTAACAAACGAAGATCTAAAATAGGACGCAACCCTCCATCCTTTTTTGGAACAATGAAATAACGGCTGTAAAAACCCGACTCTCAGTCGGGTGAGTACACCTGTTCTATAGCTTCTTTCGCTAACAGGGCCTTTACCTCTTGCTCCATTACCAGAGCCTGCTCGGGATGCACCACTGTGGGCAACACCCCGTTGTAACGAGGAGGACGAGAACCAAACTGGATTCTGTATCCTTTCTCTACAATCTGCAGGACCCAACGAGAAATATTCGGCAGAAGCTTCCACGCTGCCAGAAAATTTACTAAGGGAACCAGCCTCTCGAGGCTGGCCTCTGGTGTTACTGAGACAGCTAATTCTGGAGCCTGAAACATCATGGCAGGAACTACCTGAACTGGCTGCTCTAACGCCCCCCTCAGAGGGCGCGGAACCGATGCTGTGCCGCAGCATAGCATCAGCGACTCGCTGGAGACCGCTGCGCCCTGAAGCACCAAGGGTGGCAGGGTTGGCAGAACGGTCTCGTGAGGACCCCGAAATGGAACGGGCACCGTATAATGAGGTGTACACCGCTCTACTTCGGTCCGGGCTGTCCTCACAGGCCTGACGCATGAACATCAGGACCTTTTTTTTTCTGAGCCGAAGTCTTCTTCGCCTGAAGAACGGTCCTCAGATCCGGCTTCGACTTAGAAGACTTCGGCTGAGAGGGTTGCGTCTGTCTCCAGTGTCTACGTGGAGGTGCACGAGACGCAACACTCTCTTTCTGTTGCACATGATATGATGAGCTCGACGGCTGGGACTGCTCACGCCCAGCAGCCCCAGGGGGCTGGACACGGCGAGGGATAAACTTTTTAAAAGCGTCAGCTTGCTTCTTAGACTCCTGAAATCGCTCGACGACCGCGTGGACTGCGTCGCCAAAGAGACCAGAAGGTTCAAGCGGAGCATCTAATAAAAAAGCTCGATCTTTTTCTTTAATCTCTGACAGATTTAACCATAAATGTCTCTCAGTAGCTACCAAGGCTGCCATAGACCGCCCAATTGCTCTGGCGGTCTCCTTAGTAGCCCTGAGAGAAAGATCGGTAGCACGACGAAGTTCTTGAATATCGTCATGAGTAATTCCCTCACTACTATCCAGATCCCCCAGCAGGTCAGCTTGATACGCCTGTAACACTGCCATTGTATGCAGACATGCTCCAGCTTGACCTGCTGCCGTATAAGCTTTGCCCACTAAAACCGAGGTGGCTTTAAGCGGTCTAGTGGGCAAAGCCGAGGCTTTCAGGGACGATGCGGGACCAGGCGAAAGATAGCTGGCTAAATTCTGTTCCGCCTGGGGCATCGCCTCATAACCATACTCTTTTAGCCCTCTTATTCTCGAATATGTGTTAACTTGAGGGCTAAAAAGTCGTGAACAGTAAGGTTTATTCCACGATTTCGATATTTCATTGTGAAGATCGGGAAAAAAGGGAAGCTCTCGTGGTGGAGATAATGTAGTGGACGATAAAAAGCGCTCATCTAATTTACTTTTAGGACGAGCGCCTTTATTCTCAGATGGCCATACAATATTTAATTTTTCTACAGCCCGTGGCATAACATCCACCAGCTCATCATATGCTGGGGAAATAAATTGTGAATCTTTTTCCCCCGTGTGTGTGCTTTCACTCTCCATACTCATAACATCGACCTCCTCGGAGGAAGAGCATTGAAGTAATGGAGGGCTCTCTCCCCGGGCGGAAGAGCCTCCTCGAAGGCTGAGACCGCATGCTCCACTCCCAAACAAATGACACAAAGCTCGTGTGTGTCCCCACCCGTTAAATAACGCGGGCAGGGAGGAACACACTGCTTGTACACTTGTTTCGCCATAACGTTTCCGAATAAATTGCAACAGACAACAATAAATAGACAGAGACAGTATAACACAGATCGCTTGCTGAGGCAACAGAAGCTAATGCCGGTTTGCACCGGATGTGCTTTTATCATATCCTGGTCATGACGTCACCCGCCCGTGACGCTCATTCTTTCCATTGGACTAGTTGACATAGATGCTTCAGACGCAGTCACGCTAGGGGCGTTCCCATGGCGTCGTTGGACGCATCGTTGAGTTCCCTTCGTAAGGGAACTGAGAGCCACTGGGTTATATAATTTCTCCATGACCTGAGGAATCTGGAATCTAAACTCAGTTAGACTGATTCATTACACATATTTAGGAACCTCCACCAGTGTGCTGTAACTCAGCCAGTCATATTCTGTAATAAACACAAGCAGACAAGCACTCGCTCATTAATGATGAATATCCAGCATGTCCTGTGTGAGCCTGTTCAGTAAGCAATTTAGAGACTGCAGGCACTCTGGAATGCTGGGTAATTAACAGCATTGCCAAGAGACGTGCAGCTTGGGATGAGCCAGTTGCCATCAGATTTATAAACATTAAACACCCACCCAATCTTCTGCACACATTGACAAAAACATCAACCAGATGCATCAGAACACAGACACATACAGTCCCATGAGAGAATATCATACAGCTTCCTCATTTATAAACACTGCTCCACCCAGAAGTCCTCGGTAATGTCATTATGGACCACAGAGGTCAGAAAAGACCTTGGATTAGGGCATTTGCAGAACAAACAAACAAATGAACTAGTAGCAAGTCAAAAAAAAACACATGTACTACAAAAGAGTGAGAAATGACTGTAGAAAGACAAGAATAAAGTAAGTTACACCCACTGAACTCCCAGACAGCAAAATGTATTTGGGCCAGATTTGGGCCAGGTCTTCATTAGCATTTGGCCCAGATCCACTAAACGGACCTGGGCCGGGCTCATTCTTTCCAACGGCCCAACACGGGAAAAGGTTTGAATTACGGATCAGAGACAGATCTGGGCCAGAACTGGCCACAACACCGTTTTCAGCTAAAAACAGAAAACTTTTTATGGGTTTATGCATTTACACGACAACGGCTTTCAGTCTGTTCAGTCTACAGGCTCACAGTTTTTCTTTACAGAGTGACATTGCCTGGCATGTATAATACAGCATTTTTAGTTGTTTTCGCAGATCCGTTTGAATGGGGATTGTTTTTTACAACATTGTCGTCTGTACGTGAAAAATGCAAAGGAAAAACTTTTCCATTTTTAGTACATCGTTGTCATGTAAATGTACCCTAAGTGTCCAAACATTCAAAGATGGCAGCAACTGTCATTCAGATCTCCAGGTAATATAGACCTCATCGAGACAGACGACCAAACCCTTCCAGAGAACATTTTAAACTGAACATGTCTGTCCAACGCTATCTCATGACCAATTCGTATGAATTTTACAAGGTGGCCAATTCATACGAATTTTACAAGGTGGCCAATTCGTACGAATTCATACGACCTCACTTGTACGAATTAGAAAGATTTTTGCTAAATTGTACATATTTTACGAGTTGCCCAATTTCAATAATTATGAATTCATAGGAATGACTTACCCCTGACCCCGCCCCTAGACCTAACCATCACGTGTGTTTAGACAATTCGTATGAATTAGCCACCTTTTAATCACTTGTAGGCATTCGTACGAATTAGTCGTGAGATACATGTAAGACATGTTCAGTTTAAAATGTTCTCTGGAAGGTTTTTTTTTTTTTTTTTTAAATGAAAGCATTGCTCCAGGACATGATCGGAGGCAGAGCAGTATCATTAGATCCCGCAGCCTTTTGGTGCATGATCAACGGCCTTTGATGCCTGCCGATACACTTGTGTCCGACTCTCCATTCAGCACAAAAAAAACGTTCTCAACCTTCATCAAAAGGAATAATTGTCAAACTAGCATTCTGTAATTTAACCCAGAGCAGCACCACGCAGGGGACAATGCTCTGATTAAATACATTATTCATGATACACTCAAGCTAGACGTACAGATGGCATGGGAGAGAGAGAGAGAGATATGGCATGGAAAAGAGAGAGAGAGAGAGAGAGAGAGAGAGAGAGAGAGAGAGAGAGAGAGAGAGAGAGAGAGAGATGGCATGGAAAAGAGAGAGAGGGAGAGAGAGAGAGGGGAGAGAGAGAGAGGTATGGCATGGAAAAGAGAGAGAGAGAGAGAGAGAGAGAGAGAGAGAGAGAGAGAGAGAGAGAGAGAGAGAGAATATGCATTGTCAAGGTCAGTGAACATCCTATGCCTGTTGCTTTGAGGCTCATTGTTTAAAGTCTCTTTAAACAAACCTCTGCACTGACTGGGTGGAGTGCGAGCACTTTTATAAGACAATGAGAACAGGTGTTGAGGTATTCACATGCGACAAGTATGCATGTAGACAGCTCTTTGACTAAGGGGAAGAATTACACAGTCAACAGTTATTGCACAGGTGCGATCATTTCGAGTAGTGCTTGAAGACTTTTTTGATTAGTTGGCTGATGGATTCACATAACTAAACTCCGCACTTAGGCACTGTGAGAAATTCCAGCACGTTTAGGTAGGACTGGGTGATTTTATTTTTCCTATTTACCCCAGAAAGAGAGAGTAAAATATATTAAATAAATATACAATCAGGAGGTTATGCAGCGACTGACACAAGTTTGCCATCACAGGAATATATTACAATATATTTAAAAATTGTTGTAATTGTAATTGTGATAATATTATGATAATAATGAAATAATAATATTTCGTAATACTATTGTTTTTGACTATCGATCACAAATCAGACTTGGTGAAAATAAGAATCTTTTTTCAAAAACATCCGCACTATCCTAAACTTTTGAATGGTGGTATGGTATAATGGTAATATAATGATTATATAAAATATATTATTTCTGAATAAAAATATATTATTTATATTATTTATTAGTTTTAATAATTATTATAATAAATCCACCCCTGTGACATTAACATGCCTGTAGTTTAAGAAACACATGTCAAAAGAGCCTCTGTGACTGATGACCACTCTAGCGTTGACCTTCCTCTAAACAAGACACTGCTAATATAGATCATAGAGCTTATATAAGCTCATCATGTATGTAAATGTATGTGTAACAAATCAAAGAAAGCTTTTGTTTAATGACCGTGGCTGTTTTTTTTATCAGTTACGTAAGCGTGCCTCCAAGGATAGCAAGGTATGTGTAGAATCTATATGGTTACTCTTAGCATTCTAGCCCTTCAAACTCTTTATATGTCTGCTCAGTTACAGAGAGGTGCTGATTAGTTATTTTATTTATTTTCCTTAAAGCGATGCTGCTGCATAAATTATGCTATTTTTGTTTTGATGTTTATAGTGGGCTCTTTTATCTCTGTCAGATGGATGACTCAAAAAGAGAGAGGGAGAGAAGGAATAAGTGAGTCCCTGGGGGAGAAGGGATGTTTTTCCTTCCTTCCTCTTTCTGCCCCTCACTTACATTTTTCTTCGCTTCCCTGTTTTACTCCTTTCTTGCTCACTCCGAGGCTCCTTCCACAACACACGTTAAAGCGGTGGATATTTATTTTCCCATCCAAAATAACAGGTTACAGGTCACACTGCCCCTGTTGACAATGTGGTTCTGCTTAGCAGAAAGGTATGTTAGAGAAGAGTATGTAGTTTTGATGTGTGTAGCGTATATAAAATACAGCGAGACGCGCTATAAACATATCGACTAATACAAATTTTTGTAAAAAGCAACATTAAATAATGGAGCATATTAATCAAATATTCTTTGAAAATAGATATCATTAAGTGGACAGTTCTCCCAAAAATGAAAATTCTGTCATTTACTCACCCTCAAGTTGTTCAAGCTGTGTGAATTTATTTCTTCTGCTGAACACAAATAATTAAAAGAAGAATTAAAAATTAAAAAGAACATTAAAAAATGTCGGGAGCCAAGCAGTTGATTGGCCCATTGACTTCAACTCTTTTTTTCTCTATACTATGAAAGTCAATGGGGTCCATGAACTCTTTGGTTACTGACATTCTTCCAAATATCTTCTTTTGTGTTCAGCAGAAGAAAGAAATTCATTACGGTTTGGAGCAACTTGAGGGTGAGTAAATGATGACAGAATTTTCATTTTTGGGTGAACTATCCCTTTAAAGCTTGATGCAAGTCCCACACAATGACAGATACAAAAACAGCCCCTCCTTTTCAGTAAATCTGACTGAATCCAGAGTTTATATAGCTACAATTTTTTATATAAATTATTTTCCATGCTCATCAAACTTATAACAATTCTCAATGGCTAACTTCTGATAATTTTACAATTTATTGCATTAATAAATTATTAAAAGTTGTTCTCAATGTAGTTTGACAAGCTACATCAAGTGTTGATAGAGGTGGCGGTAATGCACACTAAAAAGTTGTTTGCCAACCGCCATTAAAAGTCAGAAGGAGAAGAAGTGACTTTGTTCTGAACCAGAACCACAGGCCTAGAAGTGAGACCTGAATGTTTATGCTTTGTGTGTTTTAAGGTAGACTAACATATTGGCAGTGATTTGCCTTCTTTGCTATATTGTTGAATCCTTGAACAATTTGTCTGATGCTAGACAAATTGTGTTTTCTTAAATACTTTATTCAGTTGGTGCTGTTTAGTTGTGCACTTCCAGCCCATGAAATTGCTTTATTGGCAACTATTTCAAATGCTTGGTATATTACCAAGTTGGTGTGCTGATACACTGCTTCAGCCTGGCACTACAGTGTTAAACAGGCCTTGCTTGTGTTTTATGTTATCCTCTCATCTTGCCCTGCATTCTCCAAGCTTTGTTATTATCTAATGTTTGCCTGCTCCTTGCTCTCTTTTACCGGATTTTATCTCTTCGAGCCTTGCCAGCTCCCTCTTTCTCAGTGTGTTTCCCATGTGATGCGTGGTAAAGGCTCTGGTATGTAGTGTAAATGTCAGGGACTGAAGGATACTGAAGAGACACCGAAAGGAACAGTGAGGTGGAGCGAATGACATTTTGAATGCATCCCACGAGAGAACTCTGACGGACAGGAACATGTTCACTCAGCAACATTACGCAACACACACACAGCCCCCAAAAAAGAAAAAAATTATTTGAGCAACAGAGGAAATAAGGTAAAAGAAGTTATGGAAGAAATAGCTTAAAAGAAAACATTGAAAGTTAAGAGAGATAATAAGACTGAGAGATAAGAGAAAACTTATCAGGAATGTGTTCAAATGGAATAGAGGGAGAAAGAAAAAACAGAGGAATACAGGAAATAGATAAAAAGGAGATGTTGAGAGAGAGAACAGACTGTTCAGAGGGATGGTGACTTATTTGATGGCAGACTTTTCCCCTGTCTGTGACTTCTTACAAAGCAAACAATTTTGTTTCAGTGTAGAGATTCATTGCTTTTGACTGTAGTGATGCATTGATTTGATTCTTTTTTAAATTGGCATTTAAGTTGATTTTGATGATAATTTGATCATTTTGATAGTTAGAGTTCTAGGTTCATGTTCTTATAATCCAAATTATGGACATTTAATTGGATAAACTCTTTCCCTGTTTCTATTCACTTCTATTTCAATTTCATTAGTTAAGAAGTCTGAGGTATTATTTAAGGTTGCATCTCATGCTTTACTTGTGTATGAAAATGGGAATGAATGTTGTCTACAAGATAAGTGTTGTATGTAAACATGTAATGCATCAAACTTCTTACCAGCCAAGAGGGAGATCAATAATGTATTACAGTAAGCCATCTGGATGCACTGGTGTGTTAATAATAAACCTGATATTAGTCAGATTTCATTTTGTCAGGAAAAAAAATGCATTTGGCAGATTTATGTATTTTGTAACGAAAACTATCTGCATAAAAATGATCAGTTCATGGGTTTATGTAGAAAATATATATCTCATATATATAGTGTTTTGAGGTTAATGAGTTAAGTCTTTAAGTGGTGTCTGTACACTCTTAAAATTCTGGGTTGTTTAAACCAATGTTTGGGTCAAAAATAGACTGCACCCAACTGTTGGTTTAAATTGTGAAATATTTTGGGTTTGTCCACATTTGACCCAAACATGGGTTGAAACAACCCAGCATTTTTTGCAGAGTGTATGCTGTGAGAAACTATATATCTCACACACATACACACTAAAAACTTTTTTTGTGCAAGAGGGTCTTCGTTTAACATGAAGGATTCGCCTTTATGCATGAAGTCTCTTCAAAGCTGTCAGAGAACAGGGTCAGTCTACATATGTGACCTTCGACATCAGCCTTCACCCTCATGAACCCCTCATAGATGTGTGTGTGTGTGTGTGTGTGTGTGTGTGTGTGTGTGTGTGTGTGTGTGTGTGTGTGTGTGTGTGTGTGTGTGTGTGTGGGATCTTACTATTTGGAAAAGTGTGAAAAGGTGTTCCTGTCTTTTTTCCCCTCTCTCATCTCTCTGATGTTGTTTGTTCAAATTCTTCTCCATTCCTGCATCTCTCCACTGGCTCTTCCCCCCTGCAACCCATGAAGCCCACCACTTGATCTTCTTTATGCTTTTCTCTGAGGAAAATCGTTTTGCTCTGCAGTCGCTTATAGCCCATAGACATAATGAAGACCTCAGTTACATTTACGTTTCATTTTAAGTTTTCTCAAGTGTTGCCCAAAAATACAAATACAAGTAAAAAACAAGAGGCACATGAGACATTTATTGACAGTCATTAAAAATAGCTACAAAAAGAGCTGTTAATTTATGTGGACAGCTTGTCTCGTCAAATTCTTCCAAAACAAAATGATTTGAGCTATGTTTGAATTTCTGATTGCAGACATTGTTGTGAAACATTGTTGAGTTTTCTTCTGAAACTTAGATACCAATGTGAAATTACTTTTTATTTTTCAAGAGAAAAATCCAATAATTAGGGAGCTTATGTAAAACTCTCTACTGCTCTCTATTAAATCTCATTGCTGTCTAAGGAAAAACAGTTGAGATATTAAAGGGATTTCGTGATATTTCTTTTATGAGTTATTGTCTTTACTCTTAAGAGCTTTTTAAACTCCATTCATCCTTTTTCTGAACATTTTCATTTCCGGATGTTCCCTGTTTTACTTTGAATCTCCCAAGGTACAAAGACTAGCATATACCATTTCAGAATAAATTTTGATTTCAGCACATGTGTTGAGGAGTAATAATTTGAACCCAGAACAGCATGCATTAGTCATGAATCTGGATTACTTTTATCTGATAATTTTATAGAAACAAAATGGCTTGTGCGACATTGACAGAAGCTCTTATCGGGTTATTTATAAAGCGCAACTACACAACAGGAAACAGATCAAGGGAGATCTGGTAGTTAGGTCCGCTAAAAGCTTTTTCCCATCTAGTGAACAAACATCTCTCTCTGTCCCATGTGGGGCCAGTTCCAACCTCCTATTGGCTGAATCATCTCCTGCCCGCATGAATCTCCTTCAAAAAAATTGCCATATCCAGAAATTAAACCATCCTTCCTTATGACGTACTTCCCAGTGTCTCATGGGTATAGTCTGGTTCAGATCTATGTCGCAAATATGATTGCTCACATGGTGATGTCAAAGTTGTAGATTGTGGTGTTCTGGAACGAGGATGGTTTATAGAGGGGTTTATCCGATTCAAGCGTGTTGTTGTTTAATTTCCGTCTGTTTTCTATCATTGTGAGATGTTGGAAAAGGTAAGTGTAGTGGTTATAAAAATTGTTTGGTATGCAAAAAAAAAACCAAATCTAACTGTCACTTTAAATGATATTCATATAAAACAGTTTAAAGTTAGGTTACTTTTAATCACTGAAGGCAAAAAAGATAAAATATACAAAAGCTTTTTTTTAGAGCTGCACAATGGAATTTTTAGCTGCTACGGATAATTTATTTTGAAATAATTGATTGTATTCAATTATAACCAATATATTGGCCAATGTTAGATATTCATCATATTATTATATATCTTTTAAAAATGGGTACAGCTGAGGATGTTTCTAAAAACATCCCAAAATCATATATGTTTTTATTATTATTAATACTATTATTATAAATATTATTTATTTTTATGTATAAATTATCAACTTAAATATATTTACCTTTTTACTTATTAGACCAATATGTAGGTCATTGCAATAAAACCTTAATGTTTTTTCTAGCTTACGGTTTTCTTATGATGACACTCATTGATGACAATGGTAAATGATCATGTCACTGTTACTGGTCAATTTGAAGAGCAAAGAGTGAGATACAGTAGCAGATGGTGGTTTATTTAGCGCAGGGAACACATGGCACATTTGTCATTTGCTCCCTTAGCATTTAATCAAGAATCTTGATCTATGCTCAGCTAACTTTTTGCTCTGATAGGACTGAATCCAGACAGCTCATTAACAGAGCCGCCTTCTTAATATGCTAAACCACCTACTTTGGGCTCTCGGCTTCCTCTCCCTGATTATCCGTACTCCCATTGAGAGATCTTCAACCGCTCTCCTGCTGATCAAGGGCTTATTGTGTGCCTTGATGTTGCAACCTTTCATATGAAGGTTACGTAACAGTGCAGATGTGCGTATTTGTGTGTCTCAAAACTCAAAAAGAGAAGGACATCTTTTTAGTGACAGAACTTACTTTGAAGATTAGGAACTGTGATGCTACGGATGCAGATTAGATATGCACTGATTGGATAATGAGAGAGAAGTGGCAGCAGATTTATTCTTAGCATATTTTGCACCTGTGTTGTTTCAAACTCAGTGTCTGAAGTAGAAGCTGGAGGTAATTGTGAAGAAGGCAATGTGAGTGGGCTCTGATTTTGAAAAACTGAATTTTTTGAGTATAAGCCCATACACTCAGCCATACATTGTGAGCAAATTTTTGCCCTCCATCCCAACGCACCAAATTAGTTTAAACAAAACATAAATCTTTGCAATGCGCATCAAAAAATGTAATGTTCTAATAGCATACTGACATATGTGCATCCACGTTCCACTCAGCGGCTGATTTCAGTTCCAAAGAAGAGACGTAATGCATTTTGTGAAAATGTATATGTGCTTTATTTTACAGAACAATTGTAGTATAATGGAAGTGAGATCATGAAATCTATTCAGTTTAGTTCAACAATCTAAGCTCCTGTTTAGATTGAAGTTAGCTTGTTTGAGTGCATTAGGTGGAGTTCAGCAAATCTCCTCACAGATAAACAAATTCGACAATGTTGAAGGCTATCAGTGAATTCATCTGCGCAAGATTTCAACTTATATAGAATTGAAACAGAAAGATGGACATGCATACAAGCCCTAACATAGACACAAATTCTTACTTGATACCCAGAGTGCATACACATCCAGACTGCCAGCCATAATGAGTCATCTAACCTGGCCAGTATTGCAGTTTTACCTCTATCTTGTTGCTAAGCAATGGTTCCTTCTAAATCCAGGGTTTTGGACCTTGGCATTCTCACATTTCCCTCTGTCTGGAGGATTTGGGAAACTAGTCACACATACAGAGAAATGCAAATGGAGAAGAATTAAGAATAACATAGAAATTTGTTTTTTGAAAAGGCCAATTTTATATTCTGCTAGACTGAACAAAAAGTAGAGTAGCATATATAGCCCTCAAATGTATCTTTTCTGAATGTCTCAAGAGTAGATGTCACATTTCTGCACACATTAGATTATTCATACAGACACAGGAGCTGAACCCTTTTAAAGGATCATCTATTAACCATAAGAGTCTGCAGTGTTCTTCTTATTAGTGAAATATTTGGTTACACTTTATTTCGATTGTCCACTATAGACAATCTACTAACCATGAATAACTTTGCAAGTACATGTCAACTAACTGTCACTAGAGTATTAGTAGACTGTTGGGTTATGTTAAGTGTTTTTTAAAGAATTTAACATTTTTATTAACATGGACACATTAAATTAATCATAAGTGACAATTACATTAATCTCACTCCGTTCCCACAGCTCTTAACACTGCTAATAAAACATTTATTTTAAATTGTAATAAGTTTCCACTGCTGTTTTTCAAATTTAGCCTTGGATGGAATAAGTGACCTCTTTCCAAAAATCTTACCGACCCCAAATTTTTGAACGGTAAATGTATAGAACATTTTATATATCTATATGCATTATATAAAACTGTACTTGTTACATTTGCATGCATGTATGAGGCAACATGCTGAGACATCAAGCCAGTCAACCACAGCATGGCGCAAAGTCAGGGTCAGAGTTCAGAGGCTTTCCCACATCGCAGGCAGAGTGTGTGTTTCTGCTTGCTGTCACCTCGTCAACATGCATGTGACCCCTGACCTTCACAACCTTGTGCCTCATTCACACCATAAACTTTGGTGAAAGGATCAGCAGAGGCAAAGTTATAAACAAGATACAGAAGGTGAACTATATAAGTAGTCTAAATGCTTTTAGATTCCTAGTTAATTGACCTTACTCGCCTTTTTGACAAGGAGCTCACTGTATTTTTTCAGTCTTATATACACTTCATGCTCTACAGTTAATTCAATATGATTTTAAGAAATCCTTGACACTCTTAAACTTTAAGAGTTTTGCAGGGTTTCATAACTCCATTATGGATGGAGATTAAATAAACACATGGTGCAAGAGGACTCATTACTCTGAGTCTGTTCTCTTCATAAAGTAGCTCAGCATACTGGATTATATTATTGCTAATTAGCCACTAATCACAAGTGGCAAGGCTGAGTGATTTCAGAGCTCATCATCCTCTTCATAAGTGTTTGTTTCCTGCTCCCTCTCATTCAGAATCATTCTAAAGACCCCGGAGTGTTCCGCAATTTTACATGATTCACTGGAAAATGGTTGTGAGCAAAGGTTTGGTGCCAAAGCTTTAGCCTTTTATGTGTCTGTATGAGTCATTCTAATTGGTGAGAGAGCAGAGTGAAAGTAGCCATGTCTGAGGGTAGGCAGGGGGGCATTTAAGCTCTTGATGATTTCATAAAATCGCTGTTACTAAGGCAACTAAAGGTAGACCTCTCTGTTAAATGCATTCAATTTAGTGCAAATGTTTGACTTCAAAGGATAGTTCACCCAAGAATGACAATTCTAATTTTATTAGGTCTAGCGTTTACCTGTTTGACTTCAGTGGAATTCAAAAGGTAGTGTGTATATATAAAGTGGTGGCCAAAATTATTAGAACAGTAAGATTTTTTAATGTTTTAAAAGAAGTCTCTTCTGCTCTGCTTGATCGAAAATACAGCAAAAAGAGTAATATTGTGAATTTTTTTTGACAATTTAAAATAATTGTTTTTTATTTGAATATATATTTTAAAATGTAATCTATTCCTGCGATCAAAATTGAATTTTCAGCATCATTAGTCCAGTCTTCACATGATCCTTTATTATTCTAATACGCTGATTTTACATTTAATACTATTATCAATGTTGAAAGCAGTTGTGTACAAATTATTTTCAGGATTCTTTGATGAATAGAAAGTTAAAAAGAACAGCATTTAATTGAAATAGAAAGCTTTTGCAACATAATAAATGTCTATACTGTCACTTTAGATCAATTTAATGCATCCTTGCTGAATAAAATGATTAATTTCTTTAAAAAAAAAACTCTTACTGACACCAAACTTTTGAACGGTAGTGATATTACAAAAGCTTTCTATTTCAGGTAAATGCTGTTCTTTTGAAATTTCTATTCATCAAATAATCCTGAAACAAAATTGTACACAACTATTTTCTACATTGATAATAATAATAAATGTTTCTTGAGCATCAAATCATCATATTAGAATGATTTCTGAAGGATCATGTGACACTGAAGACTGGAGTAATGATGCTGAAAATTAAAAAAAATAATGAATAATGATGTTGAAAAAAAATAATGATGATGAAAATAAATTGCATTTTATTTATATTCAAAACAGTTATTTTAAATTGTAAAAATATTTTACAATATTACTGTTTTTGCTGTATTTTGGATCAAATAAATTAAGCCTTGGTGAGCAGAAGAGACTTCTTTTAAAACATTAAAAAATCTTACCATTCTAATCATTTTGGCCACTACTATATGTGTATATATATATCATATGCACTTTATAGGCCATTTAAGGTAAGGCTCCTCATAATAATAGGGGCTGGTAGCACCTGATAGGGCCATTATGGGAGGATCTTTGTCTTTCTCAGGTGTGAAACGCATCAATATTCATGATGATTCACGCCTCCTCGCATAAAGCTTTCTTACACAAAACATGTCTTACAAATTTTAAATCAATATATTGTTTTATCTGAATAAGTATGCAGGATGATTTTCACATAGTTTTGAAACAAATATTCTAGGTTACATGATACCATTTTCAAAAGTCTTGTGAGGAAATAATCAGTATGGGTTTCATGACCTTATTTCAGTGACAATTTTTTTTTTCTCAAACCACGCATAAACGTCATTATCTCAAAACTACAAACTTTTACATACATGCTGCTGACATATTATTGTAGCAGAGTTTGTGCTGGATACAGTGTAATCAGACTTTAGCCATGGACATGTCACAAGTAACAGAAATAAGCACAAATGTCAGAGCATGTCAGAACACCTCCAGGGCCCAGAAAACACCTCAGACCCCAGAGGGTTAAACGATGGACACGGGTCATCATAGGGGTCACACTCTGATTGGTCTGCGGCTAGTAGGCTACGCAGCCCAATACGCAGTAGAGTGCTATGCACTGTGTGTTGTAAAACATTCCTTCCATAACCATCATTAAAGTTTTGTGTGACTTGTTCCACACTAGACCTTCTGTTGGCTCGGACCAGATAGGATAGCCTTCGTTGCATTTCCTGCATCAACGAGTCTTGGGTGATCCAACACCCTGCAATGGTTTTTGGTTTGTCCCTCATCGGACAACTGTTGGTAAATTCTCACCATTGCTGAACAGAAGCACCCCAGATGCCTTGACGTTTCAGAGATACTCTGACCCAGTCGCATTCCCATAACAATTTGTCCCTTGTCAGAGTCACTCCTTCCCATTTCTCCTGCATCCAACACATTTATTACGAGAACAACTGATTGTTTGCTTGTCGTCTAATCTGCCCAGACCTTAATATATGGCCTTGTTAGGAGATGATCAACAATATTCACTTCACCTGTGATTGATAATGGTTTGGCATACATTTCCATTCCACAAAAGGTTCTTTACAGTGAAAAAAGGTACTTCAGATTTTTAAAATGTTCTTCACACTAAGGGGGCTTTTACACTGGGCTCGTTTGCTGCGGTCCGAGCCCGGGCGCGATTGTTCCCGGCGCCCCCCGAAGCGTTGGTCTGGTTTCACACTCAACTTGATTCTATGGAACTCTGGTGCGTTTGCGTGCATCTTACGTCATTGCAAACGTGCACGGCGCATGATAGAAAACACGACGCGGGTCAATATATTGTGTTTTTTATTAATTTGGTGCTATTATTCATAGCTGAGTAAACAACGCAGATTAACTGTGTGTGTGTTTCGCATAAGCTGTCTTTCCGCTGCTTGCAAATTGACTCTTTTGAGGAGACAGTGGATTTCCATTAATTTGTTGCCCTGATTGCACGCACTATGCGCGAATACACTGCAGACTCACTCTTGCTCGTATCCAGGGTAAATCTTCATCCCTTACGCGTGTTTTATTTAACTAAATACATCATAATCGTCTAAAACGCATGCGCAGGATACTGTACTTCCTGAACAAGTGCGCACCCGAGTCCGTGTAGTTTTCACATACACGCGAATCGCAGCACGGTTCGGGAGCAACCGAACTCAGACCACCTCCTCCAGGTAGTCTCGGGTTCGGTACCCCAGTGCGCACCCGGGTCCCATGACAGCGTTCACATTAGCGATTTTTCATGCGAACCGTACCCCGTTCCGAACTAAACTGCCAGTGTGAAAGCCCCCTAAGAAAAAAAAGTGGTTCTTTTAAGAACTGTTCACTGAAAGGTTCTTTGGGGAAACAAAAATGGCTCTGCTATGCCATTGCTGCAAAACCCCTCTTTTGAAACCGTTATTTCTGTAAGTGAATAGAAAAGAGTGACCGGTGCAACAAGAGTGAAGTTAAGTGGGAGTATCCCATTCATTTTATGAGAAAATATAATATTTATTTGCACAATTTTGTTAAATTCTTTTAGTGTCGTACATTTTCACTCCTCTAATGTTCATTTGATCTACTAGCACCTTGACTCTCGCTCTCTGTGTCCATTTTGATGTCAATTTCAGTGTAATATCAAGGGGCTCGGATCTATCAGGGATGTCAGTGGAGGAATCTCAGAGATGTGATTACTCCACTCTTACACATTTCCCCACAGGCTATTAATGGCTGCTTCTCCGTGATCTTTGCTTTTGTCTTCTTCAAAGAGCTGGGAAGGGTGGGTGCGGGAGGGCAGACAGTTCGAGAGTCATGGAACATTATGTGATGTTCCGCACCTTGGAGTGTCTACTTATTCTTCTAGCTCTTGTCATCAATCCAAACCCCAGGGCAAAGATCTCTTTATAATAAAGAATTCTTTATTGAAGTTTCTAGTGGTTAAACGTAGATTTCATTAAAAGTTTAGCTTGTGTTCGGCAGTAGCTTTGTTGTTTTGAATATCACGTCAACTAAAACAAATAAGTTTGCAATATTTACCTTTTGCATTAACTATGTGTCTGGCTTTTATGTGTGTATACCAATATGTCCAATGTGATTATTCACTGTCTACAATGGAATTCAACCACTGACCTATGACCAGTGGTCTGCATTAATAATTAGAGAGCCTGAAATAATGTTTAATGTGGAGGTGATAAGGTCTCTTTAAAAAAAAAAAAAAAATTCTTCCCCAACTTATCATCATCACTTGCTATGTTTACTTTTTTTGTTGTTAATGTTTAGCATGAAATCAGTCCAATTGATAATTCCAAACATATGTTTAACTTGAACTTTCCTTAAAAGCTTAAACGTTTTTACAGAATGGTGCATAATATTTTTCTTGAACAAGAGCTTTAATTTTTACTTAGTTCTTTGCATGAAATGTCAGGATACAAGTCTCAACTCCATACTGTAGTAATTTGTACGATTATGTAAGGTTTACACAAGCCTTTTCTATCAAAAAAAAAAATTCAAACAGATTTAGTCAGTTTATTCCAAATAATATGATTGCATGACAACTTCTTAATCAGAATAGACTGCAAGTCTGATTTAAAAAAAAATATTTCAGGTCCATGTTAAAGGAAGAGTTCACATTTTTTTAACACAAAATAAGAAATTTTGAAGAATGTTGGTAACCAGATAGTTGATGTACCCCACTGACTTCCACAGTAGGAAAAAATACTATGTAAGTCAATGGGCTCCATCAACTGTTTGGTTACCAACATTCTTCAAAATATATTCCTTTGTGTTCAGCAAAATAAATAAATTCATACAGGTTTGAGATAACTTGAGGGTGAGTAAATGATGACAGAATTTTAATTTTGAAGTGAACTATTCCTTTAACACAGTCCTCTCTTCTACTGAGATTCATAATGGAAACACATGCACTTTGCACAAAAGTGCTTTTGTCCAGTTAGCTTGTTTAAAACTAGACAATTGTTTAATTTGTAGTTATTTTTTTTACAGTTAGGTGTGATTGTCAGGGATAATGATCCTAAAGGAAAATTGGATCAGATTGATTATCTCTTCTCACAGCTTCTTTTTTTTAATGCTTGGAGCCTTCACTAATATATAAGAAAAATTGTTCTGCAGACCTGCCCTTTTAAACTTGTTGAATTATGTGAACCCATTCACTTCAAAACCTACAAGATGCTCATAAATTTAGCCTCATTAAGCTGTCAAGTACATGCAAGGTGGTTGACACAAATAATGTGTGTGGGTGAGATCACTTTCTGTCTTCTTCACCAATAGTTTGGGTCTGTTTTCTCTGAAAGGCCCCATTGGCAGGCCTGAAGCCAGAGCATTTCCGGTTGCTCTCTGCTGACAGCAGTGATGGGTCTCCAGGGACCATGTTTTCATCATTCCCCATGCAACACATACATGACCATGAAGGCACATGACAGGACAGAGAGCATGTGTCCTCCCTGGAGGAGTTCAAAAGTGAAAATATCAGATTACATGTTACCAAATTGCTAATATTTATTTAGAAAATAAGACATCGTGCAGACAATTACTGATCTCTTCTGTCATCATGGGAAATGGCACTGATCAATGATTGAAATGTCAGATTAAAATGGCATTTGTGTTGTGTTGCATGAAAATATCAAATACTCACTGTGTGTGAGAGAGAGAAGTGAGTGTTTCAGAGTGCTGAATGGCTACAAAAATCACCTGTCATAATAGCTCTGTCCCAAAGCCAAGTAAACTGTTTTGCTGTCTAATGCTTTCTAATGCAGCATTACAACTGTCACTGAACTTCATAAATGACTGATTTGGAAAAGTAGCCTACCTGTATATTGACTGCATGACACACATGGCTCAGACTTAAAATTGATTTTAATAGATATGTTGCTAATCTAACAGCACAAAAAATACACAGTAGACACAAATATTGTCCAGAGCTCATCGCAGAGCGGATGGCCTTCTCTGATTGTCTTGGTGATGTTGTACTTCTGTTCATAAGATTAGAGCACATTAAAATATTTTAGGACTTGTGTAATTTTGTCATTATTCACATTGAATTAAATTCACATTGATTTATATAGTGCTTTTCACAATACATATTGTTTCAAATCAGCTTTACAGAATATGCATGTGTCCACATTACAAATGAAGTTTTATTAACAAGGTTTGGGAGGAACACATTCTAATGATCAAACAATCAAGTCATTCCAACCAGCTGTCAGCAATCAGTAATCAACAGGTCCACTCAATCAACATGAGTAAGGCACATAAATATACGCAGTAGACTCACTCTTATTTCTCGACAGTTTTCAGCATCCATCCACTACCCCATCTCCTCACACTTGTCTGGTTATCTTCCTAACCAGAGATACGGGGGGAGTACTCTGGGTTTGGGCCCAATTTCCGAGCTCGGAGCCCTCCCCCCGGACTGCACGCCAAATACGCACAACCATTTACTCTCTGATAATTCGTAAGTGTGAACTCGTGAATTTAGAGTTATCTGTTATCAGAGGTGGCTGTGTCCAAGTAATGTATTTCAGAAATGTACATATACAATGCAGTTAGCTAACAACAAGGTATAATTTAAGGCAGAAACGATGAGTTCATTGAAGTAATTATTACAAGTTTTGGACATAATGATATATACAATATATTGTAATCAACAATTAGCATTGCTGCATGATGATTCAGAGTTGCATCAGCTGAAGTCCTCGCAGAATTTGGAGTTGTCTGTTCTCAGGTGTTGGGTCATCTGAACTCTTCATAAGAGGCTGGATCCAAACTGGAGCTGACGTACCTCGGGATGAGCATCCAGAGATAAAACAGAAAAGCAAATGGAAAATAGGCTAATTTAAAAATTGGCTAAAGAGATCCGTCTTTAATCTAGATTTAAACTGGGAGAGTGAGTCTGAGTCCCGAACATTATCAGGAAGGCTAGTCCAGAGTTTAGGAGCCAAATGTGAAAACGCTCTCCCTCCTTTAGTGGACTTAGATATTCTAGATACTACCAGAAGCCCATCAAGGTTTTATGATCTTTAGGAACGTGATGGGATTGTAGGGCGATATAAGATTTGTTTAAATACACAGGAGCTAAAGATTGGTTACACAGGAGCTAAACTGTTTAGGGCCTTATAGGTCAGTAGCAATACTTTTTAATCAATACGAAACTTAACAAGTAGCCAGTGTAGCGAGGATAAAATTGGTGTTGTATGGTCGTATTTTCTTGACCTAAGAACTCTGGCTGCTGCATTTTGGACTTAGCTTGTTTATTGTGGATGCAGGACAATCAGCTAGTAATGCATTACAGTAATCTAGTCTAGAGGTCATGAATGCATGAACTAACTTTTCTGCATCAGAAACAAATAGCATGTTCCGTAGACGAAAGACAAGTTGCTGTCTAATAAATCACCCAGGTCTTTAACTGTAGAAGATGAAGTAACAATATATCCTTCTGGGTGCGAATTGTATGTATTTATTTATTTATTTTTTGGTGGGAGTGAAATTATATCACACATGTAATGGTGCTTTTTATTTAAAGGAATTTAAGGGTTTAATAGTAAGAAAATAATAATTTTTTTTTTTTGTATTATTTATTATTATTATTTTAATAATAAAAGAAAAATAGTTAAATAATTTGAATTCATTGTAAAGTTATGAGTATTTGCAAATAATATGTTTTTATTTTACTGAATGCCAGATAAACAAATTTGTTAAATTCATTCACAATAATATGCACGCATTCATTTTTAATCGTAGCCTATGCCTAATATGCTGAAGATGTCCCTGTTTGTGTTTGTGTTTCTTGTCTCTTCACATTCACATGAATTACATTGTTTAACATTTCTATTGCGAAACAGATATTAAGAATACAAGAATATCAAATAGTTTGGGGGGCAATTTGGCAAATCTGATTATTGGTATCAATGTCTAAGCTGGTAATGGCCCTGAATAACTCCATCTATGAACCCTAAGGACTGATAAACCTGGTCATATATCCCAATCTGAGGGTCAAACCGAGGTTTAGCATGTGCCTTTACTTTTGTTTACTAATACTCTAAATGTACCAGTATTAACTTTAAGGCTGAAGCTGCAATAGAGAGAGAATTTGGCCTGTGAATACTATGTACACGCAGATAAAATGACATATTAGATTCCCTTTGTGTACAGAGAGAACAGCCTGACACACTTTCAGTGACCTGCCTCTGTCGTTATGAGAAAAGGAGCTTGGAAACTCCCCTCTGGCATCTGCTCTGTAAACTGCTCGAATCAAACTGTTGCAGTGGGATTTGACCTCAGGGATAACTCATATACGCCGCAGTAAAATGTAACTGATCTTTGAATGATCTCTAATGACCTGCATGCACATCATGCCTCATTAACTTCTTGTCTTGCATACGTATAATGTTGCATTTTCCACAGTCAGCTCTACTGTGTATCGTAAACGACTCTTTAGGGTTTTATTCATGCCCTGTTTACTATGCTAATGCAGCTAGGCTGTGATGACAGGCAGTCAGCATTATAACGAATACAAGACAGACACAAACAGCGAGTTCACTTGTTGCCATGGAATCTACAGTAGCTTCCCGAGCCTCTGTTTCAGTCCGGTGGGTTGTGCGGGATTCAGGATTAGCACTGTGCTAAGCATGGTGAGGCTTTGTGTGGGTGATAGTTGTCTTACTTGGATAATGATGGCCTTAATTAGCAACACGCTGACTGCAAGGCACAGGCAGTCATCAAGAGAGTGCTAATTACAATCATGTAGTCTAGACACACATTCTTTTATTATTATGCTGCTAACACACACATATACATACACAGCATATTAGAAGGATTTCTAAAGGATCATGTGGCACTTAAAGGGATAGTGCATCCAAAAATGAAAATTCTGTCATCATTTACTCACCCTCAAGTTGTTCCAAATTTTGTGTTCATCAAAAGAAAGAAACTCATGCAGGTTTGAAACAACATGAGTGCCAGTAAATTATGACTTTTTGGGTGAACTATCCCTTTAAGAACATTGAACATGGCATAATTCAAGATCAAAGGTCTAGAACAATTATGGAACAACTAAATAATTTTTTAAGAAGATAAAAATGGATCTTGATTGATTTATTCAGTTCAAAATAGAAACATTTAACTTAATATGATCTTCATAACAAAATGTAAAAAAAAAGAAGAAGAAGTATAAATCTGTTAGTTTTAATGAAAATCAACCCCCCCCCCCAGAAGAAACACCCATACAAATGACTGAAATCAGTAACTTTGGATTAGTAACAAAAATGTTCAAGTGCAAGTGTGCCAATGTGTTCTGTAATCTTTATCAGCATTGTCATACTGTGATTTGAAATGAGTACAGCAGGATTATGTGATCTCAGTGCATGTGTGGGTGTGTGTTGATACACTCCAACACTGACCTCAGATGGGTTTACTTTACTGGCCAGCAGGACACTGAGTCAAGAATGAAATCTCTTATACACACACAAGGCAATAGACATACATACACAATAAATCATGATGTTAGAGTAAATTTAAGAACACTTTCAAACTGAGATGCAGCTTACAGACTTATTATAGATGCATTGATAGTTTTTAAACCTCTTTAAGGGCACAGTGTTCCTCTCTCCGACTCTTTGGAACTGCCAGGATGTGTAAAAAGGGTCAGTTGCTCGAGACAGCCAACAGGATTTATGTCCTCTGTCTGGTTGTGGAACACACACACACACACACACACACACACACACACACACACACACACACACACACACACACACACACACACACACACACACACACACACACACACACAAACAGACACACAGACACACACACAGACACAGACACACACACAGACACACACACACAGACACACACACAGACACACAGACACACAGACACACAGACAGACACACAGACACACACACAGACAGACACACACACAGAGACAGACACACACACAGACACAGACACACACACACACACACACACACACACACACACACACACACACACACACACACACACACACACACACACACACACACACACACACACACACACACACACACACAGACACACACACACACACACACACACACACACACAGACACACACACAGACACACACACAGACACACTCACAGACACACACACAGACACACACACACACACAAACAAGCCAGCGGAAATATAACAGAATACAAAGCACACATTTGATGTTTGTCAGATTAAAAAGAGACTAAGTGACCTACACGTTAAATATACTCTGGATGTGAACATAAATGAAGTCAATGTCTGTGTATATAGTCATTTCAGACAGGTGTTTTGTAATGTTTGATATATGAAGTGTGCTGCAGTATAAGGTTTAAATGTTGCAGTACTGGGGCATTTGTCATCTCTAGTCAAGCATCACTTTCAATTGCTAGATGAAAAACAGCTGCTTATCTCCCAATCGCCAGGTGGAAGCTTCTAGTCAACCGCACAATTCAAACATGCTCCTCGTATCGGGACTCCACTCCTGAACAACGCTGGCACTACCCTTAGGCACTGTGATGCGGACCAAATTCACTTGCCCTTCAGGTACTGTATGCCTTGATTGATTTGACTGTTGTAACAATTAATAGAAGTTTTTGCAAGATAAATGGAACATACTGGACAGAAGCATCACATGGTTCTTGAGGCTTATTCACAACGAGTTTGAGTTTTAGCTACATAAAATATGCAACAGAATTTTCGGAATGCACCGATAAAAAGTTCTGTTAAATATATAAGTGAAAATGATTTTCATGTCATGGAAGATAACCGATAAATTACATAATATATATATAGTAGATTAACTTTTAAGTCAAAATGTAAAAATACAGAAGCATGCATAAATGAATAACCAATATAGCACCGATTTAGTGTGCATCCTTCCAAAATGTTACATTTTCATATTCAAACAAGATACAGTAAATGCATCTTTAGTTTAAATAGTCTGAAACATCATATTTTGATTATCTGTACTTTTTGCTGTTCAAATTATTTACACATTTGTTGAATGACCTTGCTGCAAAGTACATGTGTTATATGTTTTGCCTGTACCAGCATACATCTACATAACATGCTGCTGCAGTGCATTGTGGGAGTAATAAACACAAAAGAACATTATAACTTCTGTTTACCTCTCAGGGACACTTGAAAAATATGTTTTTCTCTTCTAACTTTCTCTAGTTCATCCTGATTTAGAGCGGAGATGTTCTGACAGTGCAAGCTTCATAAGATGAAGATTTAATGTCTCTTTTTATAGATGTTATATATTAAAAGTTTGAGGTCTCAGATATGTTTGGCCCTGTGGTGATAAAGTGTTTTTGATTCAGGGCTGATGGAGCAGTAGTTTACATGATTGATTTAGATTCTGTGAATGGGAAAGAAAAGAGAAGAGGAATAGAGGAAGATATATGGTTGGCACTCTGGGTGAGTCTATTAAGCTCTGCTTAAGAGATGTGGAGTCGTTCATTGACGTTAGTCCAGTCAAACGAAGATGTGTTGTATGCCTCTGCATTAGTTGTCACTTATGGTGTTTAATTGTGAGATAAAAATATTTACATCATGTATACGCATACATATCTTAGCAGTGTTGGAGGTAACACATTACAAGGACGAGAGTTAGGTAATCAGAATACTTTTTTCAAGTAACTATAAAGTAACATATTACTTCTAAACTTAAGAAAATATTTGAGTAACTTAAATAAGTAATGCAAGTTACTTTGTTTTCCCATATATTGACTGACACCCCTATCGTCCCCATGTTGAGAGAAATCGCAGAGTAAGTGCAGAGGCATTGTGTTCGCTGTGAAAGCATGATGGTTAATGTAGTTCTAGACTAAATGTGAGCAGGCATTTACTCATCTCACTTACGCACAAAAACAGATTCAGTATTCTTCCAAATGAATAAAAACAGTGACATGCCAACTCAGACTATTATGCAAACCTGCAATAATTAAATGTTAAATGAGACGTACTTTATGTATTTAATTTTACTTTATTAACCAATGTCTATGCTGCTGCTTATTCATGTTATTTTTGGTGAGAAAGGGCCTTTATTTGCCAAAAATATAACTACTTTTTTTTTGGTTATTTAAGAACAAACAAGCAAGCTCATCCCAGATGAGAAAAAGTAACTCAAAAGTAACGTAGCGTTACTTTTCATAAAAAGTAACTAAGGAGCATAATTAGTTATTTTCTAGGGAGTAATGCAATATTGTAATGCATTACTTTTAAAAGTAACTTTCCCCTAAACTGTATCTTAGTAACTATTGATGGGTTTGAGTTAATACACAAATGTATGGACTTTCTAGAATATATTTCTAACGACTGGAAATCATGAGATTAATCACAATTATTATATTGTTTTGACATTCACAGTTTTATTCATCTTAAGGTTTATGCATGTAACTACTCTGATCTTATGTAGAAAACAATACACTTAATAGAAAGTATATTTTCACAAAATGTTTTTTTTTTTTAAATATGCAGCTGCTTTTATATTTTAGGGGTTATTTGGAGGTCTTTACTTTTAGTGACTTCAGGACAAGGTTGTTTTAATGGGCAGGTTGTCATATTTTTATTGTTGTCACGTTTAAAAGTCGCTATTGGAAGTATCAGCAGATATTTTCTTTCATTTGTGATGTACATCCACATGAAACAGATTGTTGTTTATAGTTATATTTTGAGTAAAAATGTGAGCTCATTAAAATTGCAATTCAACATATGGATTAATCATTCATAATAAAATCAATATGTAGAAATAGATTGAATATCCATTTCTGCCCAATTTAATGTTAAAAATGTGTACAATATATTAATTAGAAGATTTGTTGGCCAAAACAATGATTTGATTTTGTACATTAATTATTATTTTACTGTTTACATTTTTTGAAAATCCTATTTTTCTACTGTAACTTACCCCATACAGTGCGACAGGATGTTGTTTCAAAAGGTCAGCCTGTTCTATAGATAAACTCAATATCTTTTCCTAGAAAATAATAGTGGATATTTTTAATAGTTTGTATATCCTTGGCTTCATGGTATGTGTCTGTACAGAAATTGATTTTAATATAAACCAAGCCTGAGAAATATTCACTGAGTAAAAACTGACTGTAGTCCTGTGCACTATACATGTACTTGTTTAGACTGAAAACTGTTTGTGTGTCATCATGGAGATGTCAGTGAAGAATAACGCCCTTTCCTGAATTCTATGAAAATACTCATTCCTCATATCCACTTATAGAGGAAAACAGCACAAGATGACTGATCCCTCTTTCACATTCTCCACCTTGCATGGTGCACTCTAAAAGACAGAGAAACTCTCTGTCTTTTAGAGTGCACCATGCAAAGTTTAAATCTGACAGCTAAAAGCCTGATGTCTGGTCAATAATTGATCCTATCTGAGTGTTCCTCATGCTCTGGAGAGAAAAAAACCTGTGGCCATCTCTCTCTTATCAATCTGTCCATTCTCTAACATATCGCTCCCACCCCCAGTCTCTGTGACGTGTAAGAAAGTGCGTCACTGGTGGCAGTTTATTCCCGGCATTCCCTCAGGCGGCCAGTGACTCTTCAGCTGTGCTTTTATTAATGATCCATTTCTGACAAACTGTCAACAAGCACTCGAACCTGCATGCACACTAACAAGCAGACAATACTTTCATGTTCATGCCATTCCCACATAATCACACACAAACACACTCATGAGCTTGAAGCCCATCTTGAGCAAGAGAAAATGAACAAGTGCATGGTCATTCACATGGGTGCTGAAATCTATTTTCTCATTTGAAGTATTATCACACACACACACACTTGCATGCAATTATTTTTTAAATATCTTGCATACAAGCCCTCACACATACATAAGTATTCATTAAACATGGCCTGGCTACAGAGACAAACAACGGTAATTTTAACAGAAAAAGAGTTCAAAATACTACAGCAAAACATGTTAATTAATTAACTGTAACTATCTGTTATAAGGATGAACCCAATCGCAGACAGCAAATACAAACAAGGGGTTTATTAATGACAAAAACAGAAAACAAAACCCACGATGGGGCAAAACAAGACAGGATAGACTAGGACTCAGACAATAAACTAACAACTAAGACAGGAACAAACACTTCTCTTAGACAAGACTTCCAACAAGTAAGGATGGCTGGCGCGAAACAGACGTTCCGAAGCTTTGCGAGATCCCGAAGCAAAGATGATTCGAAACACTGATCCGAAGCGTGATTCAAAACACCCACGTCACGTGACAACGGCTAAATGAAGCGTCTAAGTGTTTCATCAGGTGGAGTGCTCCGCCGAATCAGGGTTTCATTGATTGGTCGGTTCGGGAACAAATCACACAATCACACAATCACACAGTATAAAAGTTTTGTCAACTCATTTTCATATTGTGGGTTTTTGTGAGAGGAGTTTGGTTTTGAGATAGCGGATTTTTGGTGATATAGTGACATTTATAGTGCGATTTGTTTAGTTATATTTAGGATTTAATTTACATTTACACATTGACTTAGAGACACACAGAGTACATATAGTGACACATTAATAGATGCATTGATAGAAATATATATATATATATATATATATATAGATATATATATATAGATATATATATATAGATATATATATATATATATATATATATAGATACATATATTACAGATACATATAGACTATTAGATAGATAGGCTACATATAAAATAGATAGATAGATAGATAGATAGATAGATAGATAGATAGATAGATAGATAGATAGATAGATAGATAGATAGATAGAAATGGAGGCTCCACAGAAGAGATGCCGTACATCTGTGGTGTGAGAGCATTTCCATTTGGAAACCCCAAATAAAGTGAGATGTGTGTATTGTGATCGGCAGCTAGCCTACTGCAACAATACATCATCCATGATGCGCCATTTGAGGAGCATTCATCCTGCCATTCTGCAGGGTGCAGAGGATGGTAGTGTTCCCCCTGTACCAAGGTCTGCTACTGACACTGCTGGGCCATCTAAGCAAGGTATGCATTGTTTGAAATATAGGCTAATTATAAGTGAAATATAATAACTAAGTGTTAGGCCATTGTTTA
Organism: Gila orcuttii; assembly: GCA_026230005.1. Taxonomy (NCBI): domain Eukaryota; kingdom Metazoa; phylum Chordata; class Actinopteri; order Cypriniformes; family Leuciscidae; genus Gila; species Gila orcuttii. The sequence goes on along the minus strand of JAPDVR010000012.1, from coordinate 32,494,984 downwards.
GAAAGGCCATGGACTAAGACATGCCTAACATCCCAATCACAACTGCCAATCACTTTAAAAACAAATGTTGTCAATATAATATTATACTTTGTGAATATACATTTTATATGTCTACATATGAGTACCCAATCTACAGCTAAGACATCATTTTGTTTTTTTGTAATTGTTGTATTTCTGTAATGCACTTTATCTTTCTCTGCACACTGAGCATAAATATTCATAACATAACTTTTAGGAAGGTTTCCAAATGAACCAGTAGACTACTTTCACGGTAGGCTACTATTTTTCCAATATATTTGTCTGAAAGTATGTTTTATCTTCTCTTTTAAAAGGCAGACAGAGGGAATTGGATGAGGCTCTTCTGAACATGGTGGTGAAGGATCTGCAGCCCTTCACCATCGTGGAGGATGAGGGTTTCAGGGCCTTTGTGAACAAGCTTGATCCAAGCTATGTCCTCCCATCCCGGAAGGTGCTTTAAACAATGGTCAGCGAAAGGTACAACACAACCAAGGAGAAGACAATGGAGGACCTACAAAAGGCGGAATTTGTTAGCCTTACGGCTGACATGTGGTCTTCCATTAATATGGATGGATATCTTGGTGTAACATGCCATTACATAACACCAGAGGCAACAATGGCAACTGTTTTACTGGGTGTAAGGAGGTTTTACCAAACCCACACAGCCCAGCATCTCATGGAGGCTAAAGCCTTGCTAATGGCTGAGTGGGGAATAACCTCCAAAGTTCACTGCATGGTGACTGACAATGCATCCAACATGATCCTAAGTGCCCAGCTACTCAACCTTCGCCATGTCCCATGTTTTGCTCATAATTTGAATTTGATAGTGAAAAAGGCCCTGGATCAAACCCCAGTCATCAATGAAATTCGCCAGAAAGCCAGAAAGATAGTGGGGTTGTTCAGATCCAGCTGCAAAGCAAAGGACAAGCTTGTGGAGATGCAGAGCTTGATGGGCAGACCAAGTCTGAAAATGATACAGGAGGTTGAAACGAGATGGAACAGCACATTCGACATGCTACAACGCTTGTATGAGCAACGTGAGCCAGTGGGTGCTGCACTTGCCAATTTAAACAGTGATACTGCTCCCCTGACAAGTCTTGAGTATGACATTATTCAACAGTCATTGACACTTCTTCAACCATTCAAACTAGCAACAACAGAGATGTCAGAGGAACAGAGAGTGTCTGCTTCAAAGCTCATACCATTGTACAGGATGTTGCAGCACAAGCTTGCACAGAAAAAAGGAAATGCAACGCAGGAATCAACTGTACAATTAGGTAGGACACTATGACCATACGTGTAATTAGCCATAACTCTCATATTGTTGTCATTATTTTAATTAATATGGTTTTCTCTTGTGTTGGCTCATAGGCTCACATCTACAAGAAGGTCTGCACTCCAGATGTGGAGGGTACGAGACTTTTAGAGCCTTGGCACTGGCTACACTGCTGGACCCAAGGTTTAAAAATGTGGCTTTTGGAAATCCTGCCAAAGCCCTGGATGCTGAAAAGCACATCACACTGGAGTGTGCTTCACTGATGCGTTCAAACACAACTCCTGGTGAGTTTCAGTCTATGTTATCTTATGTAATGTGATTCATGAAATTTATACTTCATATGTGTTGTCAGTTTATGATTTGTTACTAATGCCGTTTTCTTTTAATTCAGAACCACAAATGTCAACATCAGGCCCATCATCATCAACACCAGTTGAAACACAAGACAGTTTATGGGAACATTTTGACAATCGTATCCGTGAGACCCAGATGATACACAATCCTACAGCTGATGCCACAGTGGAAGTGAAAAAATACCTCAGCGATGCGTTTTTGCCCAGAACTCATGATCCTCTAACTTACTGGAAAGAGAGAGCAGTAATCTTTCCTCATTTGTATGTCCTAGCTAAAAAATATCTTTGTATGCCAGCAACAAGTGTCCCTTGTGAGCGAATTTTTTCAAAGGCTGGAGAAATTATCTGTAAAAAAAGAAGTAGGCTGAGTCCTTCAACAGCAGAGAAATTAATATTTTTGAATAAAAATCTATAAGAAAGGGAGACATTGTGGCTTGATTTATTTTTATTAATATTAATTTTTCATGACCAAAATCACATTATGCAATGTGAAGAGAATACAGGTTACAAGCTTCATATATTACAAAAATACAATAATAAAAAAAAAAAAAAAAAACACTTTTTTTAATTAGCTCTTTGTAAAGGTTGTTTCAGATCAACACCTGCAAGTGACCACTAGGTGTCACCGTGGAGACGGGTTTCGGATTGATTCGAAGCCTCAAAACAAAATGGCACATTTGCTTCGACTGTTTCATTGCTTCACGAAGCCTCGATCTGCCCATCACTACCAACAAGTTACTCACGGCTAGATTCACACAACGCATGTCACTACATCAAACAATGAACCAGCACAAGACAGCAAACACAAGGGGATTAAATAGGGAACACTAATGACGAGGACAGGTGAAACTGACTAGACAATAATGACAAGAGGAGGGTAACAAGGGGGCGGAGTTACATAAGACAACACAAGCACATGGCCCAAACAACAGACCATGCGCTTGTACACAAAACATGGGCCTGTCATGATCCTGCCACAAGACTAGGAAAAAATCAAGGACATGATGGCAGAATCATGACAGAACCCCCACCTTAAGGAGCGGCTTCCAGACGTTCCTCAAGGAGACATCAAACACGGGACAAGACTGACTGAGACATAGACATGAACCAACAAAACATGACAAATAACAAGGGCATACCAGAATACACAATGACAGGGTTAGGGAGAAACATCAGAAATAATGAACAAGGAAGGGGAGGCGGCGGAGTTCATGGGGGGTGGTCCAGGGTGGATGGGAGTGCTGGGGGTCTTAGGTCCATGGGATGAGGGCTGGGGACGAGGAATCCGGGCAGGTCTGGGTGGTGTGGAGTGGGATAAGGGAAAAACACTCCGGGGTTGAGCCATGACAGGGGAGACAGGGGAAACAAACGGAAGACCGGGGACAGTGGGGACTGCAGCAGCAGGCAACGGAACGGAGACAAGGGGATTGACAGGCGGAAAGGAAGCGGGAACGGGAGCAGAGTTCTTAGAGGCCGTATCGGAGTCAAAGCTTCCCCAAGAAGAAGCGACACTCATCACCTCAGACTCTGGAGAGGCGTTGAATGTTGCAGACTCGGGAACAGCACCAACTGCGGCTGGCGTGGGTGCTGCACTCTCAGCGGCTGGCGTGGGTGCTGCACTCTCAGCGGCTGGCGTGGGTGCTGCGCTCTCTGGAGCATCTGGAATAGGGACTGGGGAAAAGGCAGGACTGACTGGGACATCTAGAATTCTGACAAGACGGGATAGATATTCAGACAGGGTTCTTGCAGCGATGACGATGGGCATCTCCTGATGGGCCGATACGGACTGTATCACAGCCTTTGCAGCGGAATCGGCCGCTGCTTTCTCTTCAGCTGAAATGACTGAAGACTCAGAGATGACATTCACGGTAGTAGTCTCTGGAATGGATCTCTCCAACGCCGACTGGGAAATGACGCTTTCTGCAGCAGGTTCAAGAACTGTGTCTCCTGTCGCAAAGACAGGAACCGCGCTAATAGCAGCAGGGCCAGGAACAGCGCTTTTCAGTGGCGTGCACAGACCTCCTCAGGGGCAGGGGCGGAGGGACCAAAAAGGGCACTAAATTAAAAAAAATTATTACTTCTTGATTTTTTTTGTTTTTGTTCTTTCTTTCCTTGGCATTCTAAGAAAATATGTTGATACAATTATTAGAATACATAACACATCAAATGAAAACAGGGAAATTATGATAATATTACTAAATATTATTTACTTCACCAAACAAAACAGTGAGAATCAAGAAGGTAATTATGGAAAATTATTTTTAGTTTTGTTGATGTTGTAAATTTAATGTATGTAGTATGAAAGACAGTGTTAGCTATCATGAATCAGTAACACTTTACAATAAGGTTTCATTAGTTAACATTCACTAATGAACTGCACTTCAGCATTTATTAATCTTAGTTAATATTAATTTCAGGATTTACTAAAACATTAAAATCAAAAGTTGTATTTGTTATCATTAGTTAATGCACTGACTGTGACATAACATGAATAAACAATTAACAGTTGTAGTATTAACTAAGATATAGCCTACAGTAACAAATGTGTTGCTCATGGTTAGTTCATGTTAGTTCATACATGAGTAATGAACAAATGAACCTTATTGTAAAGCGTTAGTATGAAATCAAAGATAAAAGTTCCTCACAATTTAGGGTTTGGACATGGACTTAAGATTTCATTGAAACTAACTGTTAGATGTATTTCCCCTTTCACTTTTATTCCTTGGATAAAAACGAATGACATTGTCACTCAGAATGCGTCTGAAATCGAGTTATAGGCTACTTTTATTGTAGTTAAGAATAACTTGCATGCTGCAGCAACATTTAGAGTAGCATGGTGATGGTAGGATAAACATAATTTTCCGTATTAGCTTAAACGTTACCTGCTGGTCGTTTGAAGAGACTCGCGCGAACTGCTGCGTAGTGCGTACCAGAACCGTTAAATGCGTATGAGGCGCTGCAAAGGAAACTCCGCCTACCACTTCTCCGTCAATTTTTTTTTATATATAATATTTGTTTGTATTATTATTGTTAGTGGCAAGGGTGTGTGTGTTTCATTTATTATAATATTTATAATAATAATAATTATTATTTACAATTATCAGAAAAGTGCACAATACATTTTGAGACAAAAGGGGCAGGGGCGTGAGCCCCCAACGCCACCCCCTGTGCACGCCACTGGCGCTTTTGACTTCAGTGGCGCGTTGGCGAGCCATCGCGGACTCAGGGGGAGGTAGAGATGGAGAACCAGAAGCTCCCTTCTTCCTCTTCTTCCTGGGTCGCGGAGCGGAGATTGTGGCCAGACTGGGGACCGGAGAGGGAGGTGAAGCAGGAACCGTTACAGGGACTGGGAAACTCACAGCAGGCGAGGATGATTCCAGGCAGGAAGACTCCGATGCTGACTCCCAACGGGTGCCTCCCACGCTTACCATGAAGATTGATGGACGTGGAAGGTGTCTCAGGAGTCGCGGCGTGACTGGCCTGGTTCCCCTGCGAAACAACGGCCAAAACACGACCCTCCGGGATCACTGGCAGACAGGCAGAGGGTGGAGATCCCGAGGAAGAAGTCTGCGGATCCTCCTGGGAGAAACTATCCCAGAGTAGGGCATAATTCTTCAGGATCCACTCACCCTGGGACGGGACGGGACTGGACAGTTGACCCTCTCTCCGTCGGTGGGAGCCGTGGAGGACGGCGAGTGAACTGTAGCGAATAGCCGTGCCTTATTGTGCTCAGCACCCATTCTGAAACCCCTGGAATGGCTTCCCATGCGTCAATACATGTAGCTAGGGGGCGAATGGTCTCCATGCACTACGGGGTCGAGAAACTTAACAGGAGGTGTGTGCGCGGTGCGCGCGCCCTCTGTGCTTGCAAGCGGCAGCTCGCTGACAGCCGTGACAGGCTGATACATAAGAGGCGTCCCGATTGCCGTGAATGGGGAGCGCCTTTTTATCATTTCGTGTTGCGCGAGCGGAGCCTTGGGTAAAGTGTATGTTAGTAAGCGTGAGCGCTTTTGTGCGGGCACGAGACTTACACATAAATTTTGACGTCCCGATCGCATTGGATGGGGAGCGTTTTATGATCGCCCTGCGTTTTGTGGCAACGCTTAGATGCACGGGCGGTGCTCGGGGAGAGGCATGTGTTAGTAAGCGTGAGCGCTTGCCAGTGGGCACGTGACTTACATTCATAACCTGACTGAACACACTTCATACATTCAACACTCGAGCAGCTTTTGCCTGCTTTAGTGGGCTCTGTGAATGACACGGGAAGTGTTGTGCTTGTGTGTAGGGGTGAACACTGGGAAGTGGGCACTTTCTCTACACTTAAAACACCATCGGCGCGAGCCGGATAACCAGAAATTATACTCTTTATTAGATTTCTCTGGGTCGCCGTGAAAACGGCGTTTGTGTGTAGGCGAGAGGGTTTTTCTACCGGCTCGTTCTCTGCTAAATGAACCACTGCAGTGGCCTGTTTGAAGGGGACTGACAGGGAGAAAAGCTTTGACGGCGGTCCGGCCGCAGCGGGACTCGGCTGTCTTTTCCTTCCTGCTGACGCTAGGAAGGCTTCGCGTGTTCAGGCTTCAGCGCGATCTTATGCCGAGGCCCTCTGGTGGGCGGCGGTCTGTGACGGCTGTCCGAGCGCGACCTAGGGCAGCCGCCCTGACGTCGCTGCGAAGGCTGGCTAGGCTGCGATGGTCGCTGAGTGGTAGTTCGTGCAGGAGGCGGGTCACGTGAGCGGCTTGTAGAGGAACTCGAGCATCAAGGCAGGAAGAGATTCATGGCCTGCGTGGTCTTTTGAACCTCCGAGAAACGGTCGACGAGCCCGCTCACCGCTGTGCCGAAGAGACCGGTAGGGGAAAGAGGCACGTTCAGGAAGGTGGCGCGCTCGGTTTCCCTCATGTCGGCAAGCGTCAACCAGAGGTGCCTCTCTGTGACGGTCAACGCAGCCATAGACCTTCCGATGGATTGAGCTGCGGTCTTGGTAGCGCGGAGCGATAGATCCGTCACGCTCCTCAAGTCTGTAACGGCAGCCCTTCTCATCCCATTCACGGAGAAGGTCGGCCTGTAGAATTTGTAGCACAGCCATCGAGTGCAGAGCGGAAGCGGCCTGTCCGGCGGCGGTGTATGCGCGGCCGACAAGGGCGGATGTGGCTCTGCAGGCCTTGGACGGGAGGGCAAACCTTGAGCGCCATCTCGTGGAGGGCGGGCAAAGGTGCGCTGCGACCGTCTCTTCCACAGGGGGAATGGCAGAGTATCCTTTCTTGGCTGCGCCGTCCACTTGGGAGAGCGACGCGGAGAAGTGGGATTGGAGCCTCGTGGAGAAAGGTGCATTCCACGACTTAGCCAGTTCTGCGTGAAGTTCAGGCAGAAATGGGGCGGACCTGGCTGCGGGCGCTGGACGGCGGTGACTCTGAAGGAAGCAGCCGTCGAGTCTGTTCGGTGCGGGCTCCTTCGGTGGCGACCACTCGAGCCCGAGTCGTTCCACAGCCTGAGATAGGAGGCGCATCAGCTCAGCGTCCACTCCAGCCCGGGTCCGGCCGGATTCCTGGATCGAAGAGGCGGAGGAGCGGTGCGACGACCATTCCTCGGTGTCCGATGCCAGGATGGAACAGCAGTCCTTAGTGGTCTGTTCCTCGGCCTCGTCCTCAGAAGCGACGGCAGTGAGGCACGTGGGCGGCAGCTGTGCGTCGGTGAGGGGAGGTGGAGAAGGAGAGAGCGAGGCTCGAGGGAGGGAATCCGGCGAGCGCGTCGCGGTGGCCACAGGCTCCGGCATCCTATGGGAACGGCACTTCTTTTTGCGCGGTCCCGCATAGGGTGGAGTGGGGTTGAACGCTTCGAGTCGAGCCCGCAGGGTCGACATCGGAAGCGCGTTGCAGAGTTCGCATCCTCCAGACGAGAGGGCGAGGGCTGCGTGTTCCTGGCCCAGGCAGAGAGTGCAGATCTCGTGGCGGTCTCCGTCGCTGAGCGTGGCTCCACACGAGCCGCAGGAAGTGCGAGGCATCTTGAAAAAGACGCTCGCTGCTCTTTTAGAGTGATGTTTTAGAGGTAAAAAGGATACGTCGCCGGATAGCGTGGCTCGCACGGAGGGCTGAAGGTGGCGTAAACGGCCGGCTTCTTCAAGCACTGTCCTGGGCTGGCTTGTCGCTTCCTCGACGGCGGCGGCTTCTCTCAAGATCCAGCGACGCAAGAGCTTCACTGAAGAGATGAAAAACCAGAGAATACAGCCTACGAGCCCTGCTTATATACGCTAAACCACGCCCATACTGGCGGGCTTTGTCGCTTTGAAGGCGCGAGCGCCCTTCATTGGACGTGACGTCACCTCAGTGGTAGGCTGCTGCAGTTCCCGCAGGGCAGCCTATGAGCACGCTAGACAGCCTGCTCTAGGTCTGCTAGCTGCTGCACTGCGTTGACAATGGATACAAAAATTAAGGATAATTTTTTGGCTTCAATATCTCGAAAAGATGAATCTTTCCCGTAGCGTAAGCTAACTTACGCAATGCGAGAGAACCTCTCGTAAGAGAACAGTTATTTTAAATTGTAATATTTCACAAATATTACTGTTTGTACTGCATTTTTTAATCAAATAAATATAGCCTTGAACATTAAAGACCTCATTCAGAAATATTAAAATATCTTACTGACCCCAAACCTTTAAACAGTAGTATATACATGGTTATGAACTGTAAAATATATACCAAAATGCATGGTGCATCATATTTTTTTCTGAATCATTTTTTACCATATACATTTAACAGAATTTTGTTTTAGTGTATCTATCTGGGAGCCATGTGTGGTCTTTTTTACTTACTGTTATAATTTTCCCCAGGTAGGTGTCATTTGAGCCCCCTGTGCAGGCTAATAGATGTGCCCCATGCTGACCTCATCAGGCCCTTTAACCTCTAAAAACCTGTCTCTAAAAAGCAAATCGACAAGCTGCCAGCTCTCATTTAATGGCCAACACTGATCTTTACATGGTTTCATTTATACAAACCCTCCCCTCACACCTTCGAGTTTGTTACCTACAAGAAAGTTCTCAATTGAACATATTAAAGGTTTTAATATGAAATGCTTACAGTGTCGCTGAAACAAAGACAACACAGACAAAACTGCCAGGGTAGAACCCTGACATTCACATCTTTTATAATCTTATAGTACGTGGCATTTAATGTATATGCATGCATTCCTTAATACTGTTACATCAGAAGTGAATCTCTGTGACCGATTACATAATGCACATAAAATTTGGCTTTCTGAAGAAGGTTGCAGGTTTGATTGTTTTCTAATGCTTGCATAATCACAGCAGGGACATGAAAAACATCCACACAATAGATTATGTTTTACGGTAATAAATGGCACTATGTGCGTAATCATAATGCATAACTAAGGATTTTCTCAATCTATTTGCACATGACCTCATCAGAGGAAGTGGAAAGAGCACCATCTACGTAAACTGTTATGATCTCAATGCGGGGATGACAGATATTCTGAGTTAAAACTTGTGCTAATGATACATTGTTTATTGTGAGCAAATAGGATTCATTGTTTACACTGTATTGTAAAATTGTTAAATTTCAGTCTTTCTACTTTAAAATTGTATTTTTAATTAAATGTATTAGGCATACTTGCCATTTCTTTATGGTCATGTACACACTGCAGCTAAATTCGGTTGTCAAATCACTTTTTACTGCGTAATCCTGTTCTGTACACACAGAGTTAAGTAATTTACGGAAATGAAAACCACATTCTACAGCAAATTAATTCAGGTAGTGACAACCGCATTTACAAAACATTCTATGCAGTGTACGGATTAGTACTGTAGGCCCGACTCAATCTGCCCAATGAAGGTTTTCCGATCAGCGGGTGAAGGTCTCTGCACGTTACTGTCTTTCCTCGTGGCACAGTAATTTGATTAAATTACATAATTTTTTTCATATGTATTACCTCGTTATTTAATCTGACTCCATAAGTGGAAAGGTTTTAATGATATCTGTGCATCATTAAATGTGAGCGAATGTTTGACTATTCTTTTTAACTCTTTACTGAAAATAATGTCAGAGTTAGTTAGAATAAAATCAAATGTAACAATTTATTATGTCAGGTAAATGTATCATGCCAATTTCATAATCAGTTAAAAGATAATAGATACAAAACATCAAATGCTCTGGAATAAAGAGAGAAGATGTGAACCTTAACATTATAAAATACATGATGCGGAGTGCCTGCATACACTCTGCATCACAGGCCAGTTTGAGTTACAAATCGTCACAAGCCTTCTTCAGCATCTCCCTATACTCAGACCAAGGTATAAACCTCTTTTCAAATGTAAACATGAGTTCACAGTGCATTAATCACCGTCCCAGACTTACTGGGGACAGAAGTTGATTTACATAGGGGTACAGCACAGCAGTTAACAAGATATCTCTTAACTCTCCACATCTTATTACCTTTTGGTTTACTTCTGTGGGAATGAGACCTTTGTTCCAGTCGCACTGAGACATTTCAAATGATACCAAACATGTATAATACTGTATGATAATTGTTCATATAAAACCAAATAGATTTTTGGGTGAATTCAGGTAGGGATGGGTTAAGGGAATGATGTGTAAATTGGGAGGTGATCAACTCAAGTGTGATTGTCTCTCGAATGGGGATGGTAATATAGAAAGAGAGTTCAAATGTTAATTTCCTTTGTTTTCTCAGAGAGTAGCACTTTCTTCCAGTTCTTCCAGTTTTTCCAGTCTTCCAGTCTTACGGAACGGAACTGAACAACTAGTTGTTAATGACTATTTAAACATGCATCAGAGATGTGTCTCTTATTTTGTATGTGCAAAAAAAAAAAAAAAAAAAAAAAAAACACAGGTAAAGAGGTACAAGCTTTGACATTTGTGTTGCCAGATCTTGCTAGAAAAAACAAGTTCAAGTTCACATGAACTTGAGCACATTTAAAAACAGCCATAGTTGACCAAAGTACTTAACAATGTCAGGATACACAAACAAATAAACAAGAACAGAAAACAACAACAAGCTCATAATAAACCTAAATAAATCCAAATGCTTTATACTGTAAAATAAGACCAAATATCATGACCCACACCTGCTCGCTTTAAAAACTCCATAAACTTGACAGCTTTATGAACCAAGCTCAAACAAGCCAAAACACTTAAAATGGCAACACTACAAAAGTGAAGCCTTCCTTACTTGCTCAATAGACCTTATTCTGAGATGTGGAAACAGTGGTATTTGATACATAATGACTTAACATATGGATACGTGAAATGGAAAAAAATGCAGGGTCTCGAGAATCATCTTCTTGCAACTTGACATGACATTTTAATACAAATATGGCGCTAATGTGCAAGAGGCTGAAAAAGCAGAGAAATGTCGTGCAACAGTCAAAGACGTCCGTCTAGGATGTTTACATAAGACATGATTGAAAAGCAGTGCAGTTAAACGATAAAATCCCTTTCTGTGTGAACCGACCCTTAGAGGGAGGATGTGTAACACTGGCGATATCTCCTTGAGTTCTCAAGTTGCCATAGTCACGAATCAATGAGCTGTGACATAAACTTATGTGTGTGTGTGTGTGTGTGTGTGTGTGTGTGTGTGTGTGTGTGTGTGTGTGTGCGCGCTTACTTGTGTGTGCGGTTGATTGTATGAAAGACAGTAGTGCTGGTCCTTTTCTGACATAGATTTTTGCTAATACATTTTATACTGTATATTTAAGTTGATCATAAACATTCAATCACACAGTTAAAAAAAAAAATAAAATAAAAAATATACTCCAATCTTCATATTACAGTCTCACATATTCTCAAACTGATCTCTAGTTTGTGTGATGTAACGTGTCTCTTCGTACAGATCCATAACCGCAGCCCACTGTCAAATGAATAAATAAATACCGTCCTCTCCAAACAAAGCATAAATATTCATTCATTGATGCAGCTTACATAAGACTATCTAAGCCACCCGACACTCGTAGACGCGTGTGTTTGGGCGCGTGCATGCGATGAGGAGAGACGTTTGATGTCTTTGAGGTTCTCTCTCTCTCTCTCTCTCTCTCTCTCTCTCTCTCTCTCTCTCTCTCTCTCTCTCAAGTGAGTCATATTATGCCGCAGGGCTCACTAGGGACAGCAGGTGGCATTAATCTCTCTCTCTCTCTCTCTCTCTCTCTCTCTCTCTCTCTCTCTCTCTCTCTCTCTCTCTCTCTCTCTCTCTCTCTCTCTCTCTATCTATCTCTCTCTCTCTCTCTCTCCCTCTCCATCAGTCCAGATGTCCTCCTGTTTACCCTTTTGTCATCCCTCTCTTTCTTCTGTTTGTCTCTGTAATCTCTCAGTTCTTTGCGTCTGTTTCCGTTGTCTAATTCATCCTAATATTTCCAAAATGCTCAAAAAGATCAGTCACACTACAAGCTTTGGAGCACCAGCAACCTTGACTGTCACATTTAATAGAGCTTGTGGATGGACAATTTTTTTACATCACTTACAGACTGTAATTCGGAAGAGAAACTTTTCATTTTTTAACTCTATTTATTTGTCCACATGGAAGGTTTTATTTCGGTTTAGTGCACAGATCAGATATAACAGTAAATGCAATTCATAATCATAAGGGCAATATCTTATTCTCCTTGTGCTTTTTCAAGGACAGAATATGTGAAAGCATTTTATTAATCCAAAGAAAGTTTTCAGAGAAAAACTAAATCAAAAGTTTAAGGCAGTTCAACTTTAATAGTATTTTCTTTAATCTTGCCAGTTTTTTTTTATTTACTCGTTCTGAGACAAATTAAAGAGTTCTTGACTGAGAGTTTAATTTCTAAAAACGTTTTAGATTAAAGAGTTTCTGAACAATAAAAGCCTCAAGAATAAATGAAGACTTCCCGAACTCTTGACATTGAGAAATGTATTGCAGAGTCCTGTTTGAAATTGCAGACGGATTCTAATTGATGCTTTTGCTCTTGAGTGCATGACACCGGTGAAAGGTCATTACAGTATTTTATTCTTGTTTGGATTCAGAGGTGTATGCTCCCTTCAAGCCAGCAAGCAAAGAGGTGAGGCAGAAGGCTTATCGCAGGAAGCACTTAATCATCTTACCGACAGAAACGGCTCTGCTGGATTTACAGAGAGTCAAATATTTACACAAGGTATGCTCTGATCCTCTGTCTTCGCTTAGTTTATTGCCTTTTTTAAACTTTCTTAGTTTTTTCTTTCTTTTGGTGGCCTGAGATGTTTTAGATCCTTCCTGTGTAAGACACAGGGGAAGCATTATAAACTGTTTTATTAGATATTTTTAGAGGAAGCCAAAATATTTATCTGAGGCTCCAGAGATATTCGAGGGGATGTCCATGCTGAAAAATGGATGACACTTTTAGGACAGTTTCCATTCAGAAAGATCTTTTTCATTTTCATCTCTCTTTTCTCCCCACTTTTTTTTTCTTCTCATTCTTTCATTCATTGGCTTGTTTATCTATGGAGGGCATAAACATGATTGTTGTGCAGGGGTTAGAATACATGACAGGTTGAGCCGTGGATCCTGTGAAGGTGAAAGATAAAGTCTGTTGATGTATCCCAGTCATATTCCCACTCTACTTTGTAATTAAAAACATTGTAAAAATATTATTTCTGTACAATAAAGGAAGATGAAGTTAAAGGAAGTAAATGAAGGGGGTAAACAAGGGTGTAAACAAGAACAAGAGGGAGAGAAACAGAAATTAAGGTAAAGGTAAAAGAAGATAAAAATAATATATAGTAGGCTACAGTTGTAATGAGAATTATTCAGTCAAACATAGCCAGTTTAGATATTTCATGTGTTCTAGCTCAAGCAGACCTGATGCAACTAATTAAGCCCTTGATTAGTTGCATCAGGTGTGCTTGAGACAACACCTGTTTTGCAGATTTGTGCTGTTGTGAGGGATTCTATTCAGGGAGTTGAATAGTTTTGAGACTGCAGAAGTCATTAAAAGTTGCATTTTTAGTTGAATTTGGGGAAACCACTTAAAACATTTGTTGTGTTGAGCTATTTCAATTACTTATGTTTGAAATGTTCATTGTAAACAGCTGAAAGTCTGTAAATTTTACCAATAAACCTGATTTGCAATGGGGGTTGAATAATTTTGATTGCAACTGTATATTATCAATGTTGAAAATGGTTGTGCTGCTTTTGTTTTAAGGATTCTTTTATAAATAAATATTTTTTTTAAACAGTATTTATTTGAAATAGAAATCTTATGTAACATTATAAGTGTCTTTACTGACACTAGATTTTTTTTTAAACTGGCTTTCTGGATACACGATGACTACATAAGAGGACTAAAGGAACATTGCTGAACTATCCTGTAATACAAGGAGACACGTTCTCCACCCCAAAACACACACAGCCTGACATGAAATATGCATTTATAATTCCCAAAGTATAGCAAGAAAGCCACAGAAAGCAGAGAGTATCAACATATTTGTTATAGATAAATACATTGTCTTCTGTTGAGATTTATGCTGTGATACTGATTTGTTTTTGGATGACTGTGTGCAGTAAAAATAATTCAAGAATGTTATTTGTGAGCCTAATGCAGAAAATGACATTAGGCAGGTAATGTCACAGCCTGCTTTCATGCCAAACAATTTATGCTTGACAGGCCAGAATCTGCTCCCATGATAATGAAACAGCGTGTTTGCATGTGTTTGTGTGGTATGCTGAATAATCCTCACTATAATTAACAGCTTATTTCTTTATGTATATATATATATATATATATATATATATATATATATATATATATATATATATATATATATATATATATATATATATTTCCTGTGATAAGTGCATAATTATTATCACTATCAGTTTTCTTAAAGTATTTTAATTTGTTTATGCTAAGGGCTTGTTTACAGATTTATATACAATTAATATAGTTATTATAATTTATTTTTTCATCTTAATGCTTGTTACAAATATTTTGGGTTCTATAATAAGCACTATAATTCAATACATTATTATAGTTAAAGATGGATGTGTGTAGTTGGTTCCCTTTCGAACGGTCACTTCGCATTGCGTAGCTATACGCAGTGGGGAAACACCTTTTCCTCGATTTACTGAAGCCTATAATGTAAAACGCATTTTGCAGCTGACAGCTAGCACTGTGAGTGTCTGGCTCACTCATTGGCTGTGCTGTGGGAAATGCGCATCCAATGGCGCGGGCGCCTCTGACGTGTGTGCCAATGAGCTAGCATTACGTCATACACGTCAGAGCCCGCCAAGGGGCGCGGCCTTAGCCTATATTAGTCCCCGAAAAGCTCCATTATAGCAGATTTCACTCCTTCAGCGACAACATCACGTCTCTGAAACCTCTGAAAGCCTTTGCCGTTGAACGAACCCTTTCAGCCACGCCTTCACCCGAAGTTGTTTTCTCCTGCCGCCGTTCACCTGTGGTTATCCGGCATATCCTTTTTCACTGCTAAGAGCACGAAGCGTTGTTTCAAATGCCTCGCTCCTCTTGTGCCACGTGCGGATGCTACCTGCACGAGGCCGATGGACGCACGAGCTGCGTCTCATGCCTGGGAGTTCACCACGCAGAGGCTGTACTCTCTGCCGGCCACTGCTCTGCCTGTGAGAGCATGCCCATCTCTGCGCTGCGGACGTGGCTAGCTCTCTCATGAGACGGTGACACCGTTCCCACTCTTCCTTTCCCGGCTCTACTTCGGCCGAGGATGAAGAAACGGCGCAGCCAAAGGCAGCCTGAGAGCATGGAGGTTAGCGAGCGCATGCCGGCCACATCCCCGCATGCCTCGTTTTCTCCTGCTCGAACACTCTCTCCGGTCATTTTTGCGGGAGATCAGCCCCCCCCCCCCCACCCACGTGGCGGGCCTTTTCTCCTTCGGCGGATCCGTCGAGGGACACGAGGCTAGCCACGTGCTACCAAGGCTACAGCGCAGGCTATCGGGAGGAATATGGCTAGTTTGGTCGTGCTCGAGCGCCATCTTTGGCTAAACCTCAGCGACATCAAGGATGCGGACAGAACAATGTTCCTCAACGCCCCTGTATCCAGCTCCGGCCTCTTTGGCCCGGCGGTGAAGGGTTTCTCGGAGAGGTACACCGAAGCGCAGAAGTCGTCCCAAGCTATGCAACACTTCCTGCCAAAACTCCAGCTCCGCATCCAGCAGGTCCAAACCCACCCCGCCTTCGCCTCATCCATCCAGACCGGTGAAGCAGGCCGCTCAGCCGTGCCCCGCCCTGCGGCTGATGCCCGCCGCCAGTCGCGACCAGCGTAGCGCTACCCACAGCCCCGGCGCCAGGGTCCGCGACCCAGCTTTGTGCTAGATGCTGGGCCGCAGAAGACCGCCTAGCATCGAGGGTAAAAAGAGAGGGCTCGTGTCTCGCACTATAAAGCAAGGTTACTCGCTCCAATTCGCTCGCAGACCCCAAAGTTTCAAGCGGTTGTCGAGACTTCGGTGAGAAGCAACGTGGGTCACGTGCTTCGCGCCGAAATTCAGAATCTCTTATCAAAGGGGGCGATAGAGCTAGTTCCCCCCGTGCTAAAAGACTCGGGTTTCTACAGCCGCTATTTTCTAGTCCCGAAAAAAGATTTACGGTGGATCCATTCAGATGAACCCTCGTAACAGGCCATTCTTGAGATTCGCCTTCGAGGGTCAGGCTTATCAATACACCGTTCTGCCGTTCGGTCTATCCCTGGCACCCCGTACATTCAGGAAGTGCATGGATGCAGCGCTCTCCCCCCTGAGACATCAGGGAGTGCACGTGCTAAATTATCTCGACGACTGGCTGGTACTGGCACAGTCGAGGACCAAACTGCTGTCACACAGGGATTAGATTCTTGGCCATTTGGAATGTCTGGGTCTAAAAATCAATGTCACCAAGAGCAAACTGATCCCCAGCCAGAGTATGGTCTTTCTGGGCACAGTTATCGACTCTATAACAGTGACAGCGTGCCTCACACGAGAGCGCGCACTCTCTGTGCGGATGCTAGCAGCCTCATTCAAGGCGGCGAGCACACACCTCTAAAGAAATTTCAGAAACTTCTCGGTCTCATGGCGGCAGCATCACCAGTACTCCGTATGGGATTACTGCACATGCGCCCGCTGCAGCACTGGCTCAAACGCCGCGTGCCAACCCATGCATAGCAGTCAGGTAGCCTGCGCATCATGGTGAATCATGGTTGTTTACGGACAACGGTTTTACGGTTGTTACCCTGAGACAGCGGGGAGTGCGAGTGTTGAATTACCTCGACGATTGGCTGATTATAGCCCAATCAGAGGAACAGTTGATAGCTCACAGATCCTGGCTCCTCAGCCATATAGAAAGCCTGGGACTCAGGATCAACGTTTCAAAGAGCACACTGTCTCCCAGCCAGAGTATCTCTTTCCTGGGTACAGTGATAGACTCTATACAAATGAAAGCGCGCCTCACATCAGCGCGCGCGCTCACTATCCAGTGCCTAGCGGCATCTTTCAGAACAGGTACGTGCGTGCCTCTCAAGAGATTTCAGAGGATGTGGGGTCTTATGGCCTCAGCATTATCAGTACTCCAGCTCGGACTACTGCACATGTGTCCTCTCTAGCGCTGGCTAAAACCCCGTGTACCATCTCACGCATGGCGATCTGGCCACTTACTAATCAGAGCGAACCACGGCTGTATCAGAGCCCTGGCTCCCTGGAAAGGAGCCGACTGGTATCAGTCAGGAGTGAGTATGGGTGTGGTTACAAGGAGAAAGGTGATCTCGACAGATGCCTCCAATCTAGGTTGGGGGGCCCTTTAAGAGGACAGGCCCATCTCTGGCCTATGGTCAAGCCTGGAGAAGCGCCTACATATAAACTGTCTAGAGATGAGAGTAGTCAATCTATCGCTGAAAGCTTTTCTCCCATACTTATAAGGCCACCACGTCCTGGTCCGGACGGACAATATGGCAGTGGTGTCCTATATAAATCGCCAGGGCGGTCTCAGGTCAAACAACCTGCACACCATGGCCAAAAACCTCATCTTATGTGCTCAGCACAACCTGCGCTCCCTAAGGGTGGCGCATGTGCCAGGCATTCTGAACCAGGGTGCGGATATGTTATCCAGACACAATGTTCCCCCAGGGAAATGGTCTCTTCACCCACAGACGGTTCAGCTAATATGGAGCATCTTCGGAGAGGCAGAGGTAGACCTCTGAGGTCATTGCCGAATATTCGCTCATTGCCGAATATTTTTCTCAAAGAGCAGGGACTCGCTTGCCCACCAGTGGCCGAGCCGCCTGCAGTATCTATTCCCTCCGGTCACAATGTTACCACAGGTCATCGAACGGATGAGGGAGAGCAAGTGTTCAGTGCTACTGATAGCACCTCTCTGGAAGACCCAATTATGGTTCTCCGAGCTGGCACAGCTACTGGGATCGGCCATGGGGCCTCCTCACGCAGGCAAACCAATTAATCTGCCATCCCCGTCCCGATTTGTGGGCCCTTCATGTATGGCCCCTCAACGGATATCCGGGTGTCTCCCGGAAAGGGAGCTGAAAACGATCACTGAGGCAAGAGCGCCGTCAACTAGACGCCTCTACGCTCAGAAATGGGTGGTAATTTCTGGCTGGAGCGCTGCAAGGAGCCTAGACCCCTATTTGTGCGAAGTATCGTGTGTACTCGCCTTCTTACAAGGGCTTTTGGACGCGGGTCGTACCCCCTCCACTCTCAAAGTGTATGTGGCAGCCATAACAGCTTCTCACGCTCTTGTGTCCGGCCAATCGCTAGGAAGAAGCGACCTCGTCGTACGCTTCCTTAAAGGAGCAAGGAGGCTGAACCCTCCGCGACCTCCTTCTGTGCCTATCTGGGACCTCTCCATGGTTCTGGAAGCTCTGAAAGGTGCCCCATTCAAGCCGCTACGGTCTGCGGACCTGAAGCATCTCTCGTTAAAGACCGGTCTCTTACTGGTGCTCACCTCAGTCAAGAGAGTGGGCGATTTACAAGCGCTGTCAATAAGCTCTTCCTGCCTTGAGTTTGGGCCTAACAACTCCAGAGTCGTCCTTAGCCAAGGTATGGTTATGTTCCTAAAGTGCTCTTGACTCTGTTCAGAGCGCAGGTCATTTCTCTAGCAGCTCTTTCCTCACCAGAAGACGAAAGAGACGCGAGTTTACTCTGTCCCGTCATGGCTATCAGAGTTTATGTGGAGCATTCAGCCTCATTCAGGCAGTCAGAACAGCTCTTTGTATGCTTTGGCGGCCATACCAAGGGGCTCAGTGTGAACAAAGCAGAGATTATCACGCTGGATAGTGGACGCTATCGCGTTGGCTTATGAGTCTAAGGGCCTGCATTGCCCCTTAGGTGTCAGAGCTCATTCCACAAGAGGCATGGCCTCGTCATGGGCTTGGTCAAGTGGAATACCCATGGAAGATATTTGTGCAGCGGATGGCTGGGCCTCGCTGTCCACATTTTTCAGATTTTATAATCTGGAAGTTCCTGCTTTGCAAGCGAGGGTTCTTTCAGTGTAAGTGCAAGCACTTACACTTACTTATGGGCCACTATAAGGGCTTAGGCCACGCCCATTCTGGCGGGCTCTCACGTAAAACTCTGCCAAAAGAGTTTTGTCCTTCATGTTTCTCTTCCTTCATTACTCTCTGTCTCATTTCCAGTGTGTGTTTATCAATTTTGTTAAACTAATATTTGTCATTCGACCACATGTACACACCCACACACATCTGGAGGCTCCTTATACAGACTCAAACCTCCTCTGTGTAACTATTAGAACAACATGCAGTGCAGCAAAGATCTCTTGAAGTAAACTGTTGACAACTATTAGTCCAGTTTATGCGCGACGTGCAGATTGTGTGTCCCAAAAGGACAGGTTAAAAGCACCATGTTCGTTCATTCACTTACTCACTCACACAGTCCAGTTCAATACAGTTTATTTCTATAATGCTTTAAGCAATCCATATTTTCCAAAGCAGCTTCACAAGGAAAAAAGCCCCCTGTGAGCAAGATAGACAACTTTGGAATGGAACAATCTCTCTAAATGTTCAAATAGATGAGGAAGTAACTTTTGCGAGGAAGACTCACTTATTCATTTGCTATTTCCTAAAAAAAATGTAGTCCATAGTCCTTTCACACTGAACTTTTGAGAAATTATTTTACCATGCTTAGCTTTCAGTTTTAAGTTCAGAAAATGCAGTTCTAGATATCCTAAAAATGTCAGCTTCATTTTTTTGTCTCTCTCTCTCCTCTGAATGCTGAAAGCCTCCTGTAGTTCTGAGGTACCGTGGTTTCGTTAGTAATCTACTGCTTTGGTATGGAAATCGAGAGAAAGACACAGACAGACAGAAGTGTCAGAGAGACAGACCAAGACCGCAAATGAAAAGATTTTCCTTCACTTTTTTTACTTCGTGCTTTTATACCTAAATGTCTGTATATGTGGCTGGATATGAGACTTTGAGAAAGGGATTCTAAAGGATTTTACCTGTAAAAACAAGGAAAACAGAGGTCTGAAAACAAGTTCATAGAATTCTACAAATATAAAGGGATGGAAGCCTTTATTTCTCATAATGTTTCTTCATATTTCATAATTGTAAATTTACCTCATGGCTTATGTGACTTTATATCTCACAATCTGACTTTAAATATCATAATGTGACTTTAAATCCCAATTGTGACTGTTTCACAAAGTGACTATACAGAGGTGGACAGTAACAAAGTACATTTACTTGAGTACTGTACTTAAGTTAACTTTTTGAGTATGCTCTTTTTGGCTCAAATGTGAAGTTGGGTTCTCAGTTCTCACAAAAATAAAGACAAAATACAGAAATAGACTGAATGCTGCACCTGATATGCGTGTTGCAGTCTCCTCATGTACACCAAACTGGAATGTAATTCTA